>MJUU01034051.1:7361-31172 GCA_002080025.1 Modiolus philippinarum | reverse complement strand
TGTATTTGTACCGTCTAGTATAGAGCCTGTTCTTATATTGCCCACACCATGTAAATTGGGCATTGTGCAGACAGTTGCACATTCATTAATTTCACAGCATTTCTTGTCTCCTGGACATTCTTCATCATTTCTGCAGTCAGAGATACAACTGCTTCCAATAGTTTTCTTGGGACAAATCCCTGGTTTCACTAAAGTTTTCTTCGGAACATATGCTGCAAAAAGGGGACATTTAGATTAGTCAAATGATATTTATTCAAATCTTGTGAATTATGACCTATTTATGTTTTGATTTTTTTTAATTTAATTTGATTTTTTAATAAACAATGTGCATTGCTTGCAATTGGTTTTCCTTTTGAACTGACATACCCCATTTCTCACTAGCAACCATGTCTGACTTGTGATGTACGACTTTATCTACCTTTATGATAGAAGATCCTAACTTTTTTATTCACGATATTTTTAGCCAGACTTTCTGTCATGGAACCTGTGCCGTCTTTAATATAATTTTACAGCTTGTTCGATTATACTTTAATAAAACTTGTTCAACCCTGTGTTTTTGTACCTGCTTTGTCTTTTTGCCTTATTGGTTTCGTCTCTTTACGATTCTAATCGGTAATTTTGTTATTATCCTATTAAGTTGTCGAAATGCGCATATCCAGAAAATAAATTCACAGTAACATCGGTACTTAGTTATTTCTTACCACTGGGTCGATGCGTCTGCTGGTAGACTGTTAATCCCCGAGGTTATTCACCAGCCCAGTAGTCAGTACTTCGGTGCTGACCCGAAAGCCGATTTTATTTCGAACCTTGCAATATCTAAATTTTTGTAAATTTTGTTGAAAACTAAGGAGTATCTCCCTCACGCAAAGCTCTGTCCTTCGCTAATTTTTGGCTTTAATTTTAGATCATTTTGGGTATTCGTTCTCTATCAGTTTTTTTAACATATTTGATTTTACGGTCTTCCAAACTTTTAGATTTTATCTGCACTGAAGAGACATAGGTTGTCGAAATGCGCATATGCAGAAAATAAATTCACAGTAACATCGGTACTTAGTTATCAATTATCAATCAATCCTATCTGTTTCCAATGCTGATCTTGGTATTTTCTGCTGTGTATACGATATTCACCAATTAAAAGGTAGAGATAAAAACTTACATGTAACTGTCAGTGATAATAATGAAATCAAGAAGACTTGAAAGCTAACCATTTTCTCAAATGTTTATTATCTGTTCTGAAAATATAAATGTTAGAATTTCATGAATAATTTATATCAAAGTAAAAACATGCTTAAATTGACAAATCATAACAATAAAATGTAAACAGTCTCGTCATTTCGGTCGCTTAAAATATATCAAAACATTTTTCTTTGAAAACAAATGAGACAATATAAATGCACATAGTCTCGACTGTTGGGAAATACCTCATGAATATGTACTGTTTGTTTTAGTCTTGTAATAAGAAAGTTTGTCATATTTCGTAATTAATTCTTAAATATTTGACTGTGAATTGAACAAATTGAAAACTTGATGCACTTCTAGGCAATTACCTCTCGAGGAATATGTTGATAATAAATTTCAAAGTAAGTTAAAAAGATTTTCAATAGGTTTACTGTATTTTAGAATATTTAAAAGCGTATACTTTGGACATAAATATTACAAGATTATATAACCTTAAATTACAATATTCTAAGTACTGCAATCAGCAATACAGTTTGCTCTAGTTGACTTGATTTGACACTTCGTTATGAAACTTATATCTCAAAAGTAACAACAAACGTCGAACAGTAGACTCAGAAATTATTACAAGACTTCAAGATGCAGTACAACAATAAAAGCGTTGTTCCAATGTTTACCCTGTATTTGTAGAGACTTTGTCTCATGTGCATTTACTCCATATCCCTTCATTGTTTATATTGCACATGTGCATAATCTATACAATAGACTTTAAACTTGCAGTGTCACATGTAATCAAGGTCTATTCTTCTGGAGACCTTAATGGTATTCCTAAATTTCGTAGATGTTGATTTTTTATTGATTTTTCGTGATGTTTTTGTTCCGTCACACATGTTTTCTCTATATTTGTTTTATCTCTATATTGGCCTGTTGTTGGGCTTTTTAATATCCTGAACTACATTTTCAGAGTTTTGCTTGGATGTTCAATTCGCGCTGCTGAAGTAATTATATAACATAAATAAACATCAAGTTATAGTTCTAACATAGCATTTGAACCTTGTGAATACTTTAGATGAACAAAATACCGAAGTTACTATTAATTTGTATGATTAAAACCAACAGAAGAACAAATGTAACCTAACAACAAAATACTACTTCAAATTTCATTAAATAAATCTATAGAATAACAATTAGCAAACATGGGGTACTTCTATAGAAACCAAGTGCTTTTTCTTTGATTTGTCCCTTTTTGTGTGTAAACATATATTTTACATGCCAATCTGCTATTGTCAAAACCAAATGACCAAAAAGATATCACATTATGTTTGGGAAGTTTTCCTTTTAGGCCACACCAAATTAATTAGTAGTTCTTTGGAAACGCCGCTCCTAAATTGGCAAAATAAAAATTTAAATATAAAAATTATTTCGCCGCTCCTAAATTTCCAAAATCAAAATAAAAAAATTAAAATTAAAATCTCGCACGTTGAAATCAACTAAAGTTTTCCAAGAACTTGATTCCAAAATTATAAAAATGAATCTGTGTCAATTATGCGTTCGAAAACACGAAAATAGCAGTGTAGTTAAGCATTATTTTGATTCAGATGACATGGCCGCAATAAAATGATTTGGGAAAGGAGTCATACCCGGGTTTCATACACTTCCAACTGCCTTTTATGAATAGTTTTGAGGCATCCAACTGGAATTATTTAAGCTCTCCCGTCTAATTCTTTTTCACAAACACTTGAGTGGTACTTAAGTTCTTATAACGACTGGGTTACTGCGTGACATTTTCATTGTTTTCAACATTCATTGAATTCATGTTTTGCACGTATCATTTTTTCTATGACTTGGTTAAATAAAGAACAGTTTGTGAAATGACTAGCCCTATAACATAAGCCTTCATTTGTTATGCAACTTATAATATTTGGACATGAATATGAAAAACACGACTTGAACATTTACGGTGGAATATTTCTAAGACTTCATAAAAATTATCAAGGGAAATAATGAATGTTCTAGCACCAGTTTAAGATAATCACTGCCAGATACTAACCAACTCTGCAACATATAGTCATGTAATTATCAATTAGAATTTGCCAGTCTGTTTTTTTTTTCTTTTTCTTACTTTTAGTACATCTTAAATGGTTTCTAGCGACCATCTACATCTAAATGAAATTACATACACTTGCTTTACACAATCCTTTGATAGACTAGTTAGTGATCAATATGTGAAAAGTGTACTGTTTAACATCATATAGTTGTGGCTATAGCTATCATGCAACAGAAGGTCAGAATGTGAAAAAGTTGTTGTTAAAGGCAAGCAATTTACAAAACTTAGTTTATGCAAGGCAATTTGTTGGACTGAATGATAAGACACTATTATTATTAGTTCAATAATGACCTTTTAAGTCTAGAGGTTGAATATCAGCTGTTATGCAGGTTCAAATGCACACATTTTTAACAATATTGAAATGCCGGAAAGGAAAAATAAAAAAAACATATTTCGCTCGCTCTTAAATTCAAGAATATTTGAAGCGAAAATTTTAAAATTAAAAAAAAAATTTCGCTTGCTAGCCCCGAATTTTTTGGCCAAAATCTCAAAGAACAACTAATTAATTTGGTGTGGCCTTACTATTGATATTTAAACCGTCCAAGGATACTAGTTTCCTTTTATAATTAAACAATGAGAGAATAGGTGAAATAGTTGAATAATTGATTAAATGGTAATAGCTCAAAACAGTTTGCCTTTTATGTCTTTTTTCATACAAATTTTTGAGAATGGTTTAGAAACGGTGTTTTGATGTTATTTTGGTACTTTCTATAAATTGATGTTATTTTACCAATATTCTAAATGCACGAAATTTGAATCACCTTTATTAAAAACTTATCTAATAAATTACTAGCCAATGAAACAGCATAAAGCTCTTGTCTTAAAAAGTGCTAATGTTTTCATATATGTAAAGGCAAAAGTGAGACCTGAACCATTCTCAAATTCCAAATCTTTCGCAAAAATATAAAAAGACAATTCATACTTAAATGTTGCTAAAACTTACCTTATTGCCGTCTGTATTGTAGCAAATCTCTTATAATTCTTGTTTCGAGAGATTCTTATTTATATATTCTTCTTTGATCAGCCATTGGACGATTCAAGCGGGAAACTTCAATTGACCACAAATGATGAATAACGTGCAATTATTAATTAAATGTCATATGCAAATTATTTACGTTAAAATTTATATGATTTCCATTTTGAATCACACGCCCACCTTATCTTCAGATAGTAAACTGTTTAAGTGTTACAAAGGTAATTGCGAAATTTCGGTGTGTACACAAAAAGTTCGTATCAGCTACGGACTTGTATAATTAATATAAGATTAATTACACAGTATATATTTCCTCCTTTTTGTACATGTACTCAGTTAACTTAATAAGTATATGTCTCAAATGTTGGATTGTACATTTGCAGATACTAAACTTCTGTGATGGTTTACTTTACTCAGTCCGCTGCTCCAGAAAAGACATACCTGGTTTAAAAGAGCTTATTCTGCTGGACATAATGCTGAATCCAACACAGATATATACATGTTGACTTGATGATGAAGAACAACAATAAAAGCGTTGTTAAATTCCTTGGTTTTGTTATGTGTTTGTAGAGAGATTTTCTAATGTGCATTTACTCCATATCTTTTCATTGTTTATATTGGGTGTTCCTCTCTGTTGCTAAGTAATGCACGTTTTTGCACTTACAGTGTGAAGATTTTGATAATAGAGCTCACATGTACAGTTACCTTTTGTGTCTCAAAAACCGAAAGGTAAACAAACACAAGGGGCAAGTATCGCGTTTCCTCAACATATAAATGATCAAAATTACGTCTGTTTCCTCCTTGTCTGCGAATTTATTCCCTCTAATCAAGTTGTGCATTTCTTTTCAAGTTTTAATTTTGTTCTTTTTAGTGCAAAATATTTATGTTTGCATGTATTTTTGCATTGAAGGGTGACTGAATGATGCTTTTGAACGTACGCAAATTAAAATTTGAAAAGAAATGCAATTTTTTATAACATGGGATATATTCGTAGGCCACTTAAAAGTAAAGTTGTCTTCGATAGGAAGTTGCCGAGTGTCTTGAGTTCAATGGTCAATATTCCTGCCGTTACTGTCACTTTATTGAAGCGTCACATATAGTAATACAATTAAATGCTGCAACAGCAAAAACCAACAGTCAATTACATTACATGCCACTATTTGCAGCTACACGTTCAGATACATGTTTTGCAGCAGAACTTATTAATTTACTTTGCACAGATGTTCCCCTAGCAGAATGACTAGATATGGCGCCAATCTATTTTGGCAATTTATTATTTGAATGTGATCATAATGTACTTCAAGCATGCAAGATTAATATCGTTTGAGCTTGTACGATTTTTTTTTTAAATTTGACCCGGCTTTGGTTACAATGAATTACGAATTTCAGTTGGGTCTAAAGTAACATTTGAGTCTCCGTTTGACAGCACGTACGTACAAAATTTGCTGTTTTGTGCATTTTTACGAAGACAAGCGGGCCATTAATAGAATTTAACGTGAAATTAAGTACGTACGTACAAAATTTGCTGTTTGGTGCATTTTTACGAAGACAAGCGGGCCATTTATAGAATTTAATGTGAAATTAAAAAAGTATAAAATATGTAGTTGTATTTAAAATCTGCAGCGAATGAAGTCACAACACATTGTATGGGCGGAAATCTCGAAGTTACTGTTAATTTAGTTTCTGCATATGCGCATTTCGACAACTTACAAAATGCACAAAAATGTGCACACTTTTACAATCAAAAATGGGGATAACAGGAAACATCTACAATGGCTAAAAATAAAAATTACATGCTGCAATCCGCCAGAGAAAAACATATGAAAAACACAAATAAGGCAAGACAAATGTAAACAACGATAGGAACTCGGACAGCCGGACATGGTACAGGAACTAGCAAAAGCCAGCGGTAGGGTTAAACCGGATTATGGGTACCCAAACCTATCTTTTATCTGTCCCATTTTTCTATAATATAATAAACATACGAATAAGACCCAATACAGGTAGACTCTATGACCACAATCTAAGTCATTACGTACTTTTGAAAGACAGGTCAAAGGGTGTTCGCCGCTAATCTAGGAGCCTAGTCTGCTGGTACAACACCGTCGCACTGTGGAAGAAAAATCAAACACAACACTTCCCGAAGCGTTTTGTCAAGAATCATCATAAATTTCAGTAGACATCGGCAGTATCAGTGAGAGGTTAGTGTGTGGGTAAAATTTTCAGGTCACTAGATCTCAAAACTAATTTAACTGATGCGAGCAGAATATCTTGTCGATATCCCCTATTACGTAAAGAATGTAAGTTAGTCAAAGCTTTTCTAAATTTTTCATAAGTTTCTAGCATTTTTTAACAACATTTCCTCAAAACCCAGGATTAGAAATGCATTATTAAATTATTTCATACAGATATTAAAAGAAATAAGAAAGGTATACGGGTAAGCATATTACAATTGTTCGTGAATGTGCTAATAAAAAGGTCAAAAGTAGTGTTGGGCAGGGATCATGGAAAGTTCTATAACTTTCTTTTTACTACAGTTAACGACATAAAACCTTGCAGACTTTCATGATATATATTTGCCTAAATCAATGCAAAATTATTTGATTTTGTCAGAAAAAGTGTGGATAAAATAAGCTACAGATCCGAATAATGTCCCTTTCCTAGTGATCTACGAATATATCCAATATATAATCAAAGTTGGATTTCTTTTCAAATTTTTAATTTGCATACTTTTAGTACAAAATGTCCATGAGTGTAAGTATTCGAAAGAAGTCTGCTTTCTACTTTTGAATTTTCTAGACTGACAATTTTTTTCAACAGGAAGGCGAAGTGTCTTAAGTTCAATATTCCTGCCGTTACTCACTTTATTGAAGTGCCACACAAAAGAAATAAATTGAAGGCTGGTACAACAAAATCCATCGGTCGATTTTTTTTTCTGACAATGTAGTTTTTAATGGGGTAATTTTGTACTTCAAGCATGCAAAATTTCATATCATGGGTTGGTGCTATTTTTTTTTATATTCGACCGAATGCACTATGAACTAAATTGGGGTCTATGGCCTAAGATAATGTAAATACGATTCCAACATCAATATAGTGATTGGTTGGTCAAATACATCTGAAAGTAAGTGGGAAGCGAACCGTCACTCCAAACGAATATTCCAAGGACAATGGCAACATCGGAAAAAAACCAAAGAAACAGAGACACAACATGAGTACGACAAAGAAAAGAAAAATGAAGACACACACACACAAAGATGAACAACACGGACCCAATAAATGCCATCGATGAAATCAGGTGCACCGGTAAAGTAAGCATCTCCTGCTCCTTATAAGACACCCGCCGTGGTGAACATGCCAAATCCGGTAGTAAAGTCAAATCCGTTAGAGGAAACAACAATTAAGCTTTAAAGGGAAAGATCTGTTGTCATCTTGGAAACAGATATCCCATAGCGGTCCACAAGATGGTGTTGTCGACCGTAAAACTTCTGGAAGGATGACTTCAAGTTTTGGGTAACATACCCTTGTTGAAGTAGCCTATTTGTGAGCAATCAGGCTCTATCAACGAAATCACTGTATCGAACACAGGTTCTTGAATAGCGGATGAGCTGGGAGATGTAAACTCCGTATGCCGGTGCTGTTGGGATGTTGATACAAGTAAAAGGGAAGTTGACTATTGGAAAAGTGAAGTCATTGGGTTTGTCGTACAGCTTAGTTTGAAGTCTACTCCCGTTGTCAATTTCAAGATGAAGGTCAAGGAATGAGGCCGATGTGGAAGTGTCTGTAGTATCCTTGATTTCGAGCTCTTTTGGATAGATCAGATGAAGAAAATCACCAAAGCGAGAGTTGTTTAGTGACAAAATATCATCTATATAACGGAAGCTAAAATTGAAGGATTCAGCCAGTTTTTTATCTTTATTTTGAAGAAGTCCTTCGATGAATTCAGCCTCATATGAGTGGAGAAACAGAACGGCTAGGAGAGGTGCACAGTTTGTGCCCATAGTCTGTTGAAAAAAAAAGTCATCCAAACTGGACAAATATATTGTCGATCAGAAACTAACATTTTAACCCCTTTTTCCTCTGTTTATTTTTTCTCCGATTCGGAGTCATTTTTCACAAGGTAGGCTTGTTCCCTACCTACAAAAATGTTCCTATATCTTCATTCACCATTCTTACGTGAGAAACATCTATGAATTAAACCTTTCAGCCGAGATTTTAGTTGTTCATGAGGAATAGTAGTGTAGAGTGTGGAGAAGTCGAAATTTTTAATGCAGTTACAGTGAGATAATGATCTAGAGTTTAAGATGTCAAGTAGATCTTTGGAGTTTTTCAAAATCCACCTCTTCTTGAAAAGCAAGTATTTTTGAAGGCCCTTTTTAACAGATGGAGGTTGGCAAATTAGATATAGGTTTTGTAGAACATTTGGCAGATCCAGCGATGTATCGTTCTTTGTTTGGGCATTTATGTAATTTTAGTACCCAGTACAAAGAGGGGAGATCCAGAAGGAAAGCAAAATAGATTTATTGTTCTGTAATATATCCTCCTTTGACAGAGTAGTAGCTGAAAAAATTCTACAGAATTCATTTCTGAACCGATTTTCATAAAATTTGTACAGATGAAAAGAGATTGACATGCAGTTTTTTACAGTAATTTTAGGAAAAATAGTTACTTTTGATACGATTTAAATAAGAAATTCAAATATTTAACGTAATAATTTACGATAGATATATAGTAAATTTTGACAGAACATAAAGTAATTCATATTTTCAAAGTTTCATTTAGAAAAATTATTGTGCGTATACCAAAGGTGCATACGTACATGCAAATCTAATTTTGATTTTGATGAGTTATCAATAACAAAATACCAATGTTACTGTTAATTTGTTTTCTGCACATGCGCATTTCGACAACTTATGTCTCATTAGTGCAGATTAAACCAAAACATTTGGAAGTCCATTAAACGAAAAACGTGTAAAAGCTGATATAGAACACATAACCAAAAGCATCTAAATAGAAAAGCCAAAATTCAGCTAAGGTCAGAGCTATGCATGAGGGAAATACTCCTCCGTTTTAAACAAAAATTTTGTAAAAATTAGATATTGTAAGTTTCAGGGTTAGCAAATGAATTAGTGCATGTATTTGTATCATGTGTGGACTGACAATTATCAGTAAAGAAATATTGATTGAATGGTAAGGAGACGACAAAGTCTTTACAAATACAAAATATGTACATATGGAAAAACTAAGCCATGGAACACACTTTTATTGTTGCTCTTCATCTTGAAGTCATCATGAGGCCTTCAACGAAGTCTATATCACGGATATATTTCATTTTTATTTTCGGAACATGAGTTCAGAACTGTAACATATTTTATTGTAAGAAAAAATTGTCTGTGATGTCTCGATCTACCCAAAAGTAATATAAATACATAAAAATTAACATTAATTTTGTTCATACAATATGTTTAAAGTACAAAACTTAAATACATTTAGTTCATTTGTTCAGACTGATTAATTTTATCTTCATTTAAGAATGAATTCACGAAAGTGTTAAGATCTGTTTTTCCTAAAAATTTAAATGAATTTTCCTTCTTACTTTCAGCTATAAACATAAATAACATAATCATTTAATGAAATTATAAAAACTGGCAATCTCTGCTGTAAATTACATTGTGCTGGAATTGTTATTACGAACTGGGTGTGTATGGGGCATCCATACGGCTACTTGTTTTGCTTCCCTCCTCACTTTTCCATAAGTCTCATCACTCATTGGATTATCAACACGATTAGACATTTGCCTCTGGTTCTCAAGTAGCTTTCTCTTCTTTTTTAATCTCTTGGCTGTTTTCTTGGATAAACGCCCTCTTGGGCTGTCGTCCCATCTTGTTGATATCCTTGGTGTTACGTTCTGGTGATTGATATAAAATACGTTTTTAGTTCCTTCTACTCGTCGACGATGGCTTTCGAGTGGTTCACGGCAGCATCGACAACATCCGAAACAACAACTACATATACCAAAATAACCGCAGCATCCGTACAACGCACAACATCCAAAGTAATCTATACATCCACAAACATCACAGCTTCCACCGTAATCACAACATCCACCACAGCATCCAACATAATCATCTTCTTCAGAATTTAATCCACGAATTCGATTACGTCTATATCTGTAATATCAAACAATACAAACAGTGCTGCTGATGAGGAATAAATTTCCGAAATGGCCATACAGCCCATTAAAATTATTGCAGTTGGAGTTAACATATGTGTTATGGTCTCATGTTCATTTACTCCATATCCTTTCGTAAAACAGTCCAATTTATTTAGATTAAGAACTGAAAGGAACGCTACAGAAATATTTAATTTTATTTTGAAAAGATATATCATTACTTTAGCATATGGAAGAAATATTGAATATTTCACAAAATTATGATGCTACCTTGTTGATGTTTTTAACTAGGATAGAAAATCTAATCTACTTGGGTAGTAATTCCCTGCATATCATTTCAAAAGGGAAAAGTTGATTCTCCTTAGAGATTAGAGTGCAAGTAAACAAAGATGAGCTACTTGTTGATAGTGAAATGAGGGTATTAAAAAATTGTCAAGAGCTGAAATTGAAAGGGGGAAAAGGCATAGCAGGCGCAAAACTAGCGAAAAAAAAATGAAAACAGCAATGGTTCTGACTAGGTACAGGTATTTCAAAAGTAATGGTGGATTAAATCAGTTTAATGGTGGAAAAACCCTCCTCCCCCTTTTTCATTGAGGTAGTGTCCGGCAGCAACTCTACATCATTTGCTATTAAAATGTAATATACAATAAAATGAAACGTTCTTCTTTTTCTGATGGAATTGATAACATAAAAAGTTAAAAAGTCGAACATGAAATGCAAATGGAAAGAAACACTGACGGAAAAACTACAAAGACATAAGCGATGAGTCGGGAAAACTTGATTTGGTACAGCTACTTTATTGTATACGTAATTGTCTGCAATATCAAATCTACAGATATGTGAATAGATCTGGTTATTAGAAATTATAGATAGGAACTATTTACATCAATGAATAAACTTTATTATTATTCACTCATCATGGAATTTATCAAATAATTTTAACATGGACATCAAGATATATTACACTAAGTTACAAATTAATAACTTGAAGATTCAATTTTGCTCACAAGATACCACAGTTTAATATAAGATACGTAATGATACAGAAAAAACATGGTGCTTTTTGAAAAGACAAATGCAATTGTTTTGAATTCTCCTGATGTGCTAAAATCTCCTTTTAACGATATGAAAATGACCAACACTTTTGAATATTAATGAAATTCATTTAAGACTGCTATGAAATCATATTTAAGTATTTACCTTTGACGTTTCGTGCAGTATAAACACAATGCAACAATCACAGCTGTGGTAATCAGCAACCCTAAGCCAACCAGTAGCCAGAACCATACTGTAATATAGAGACCATAAACATACAAATAGTTGACCAACAAGAAGAACGTAGTGCAGGTGTTGAATGCAAATAAAAACCTTTTTTTTTAAATTGTGAATTCCTTTGTAACTAAACGCCTGGAGCACTTGCGAATACATGGATTATAGTAAATGAAAATAAAGTCTTTCGTTTTTTATCGACCAGAATCACACGCGATGCAAATAAGTTCTTTAATTATTTACTGGCCAATTTTGATAGTAGATTTCTGAATATTGTATTGTGCTAGTATCGATTGTTACTCTCTAGTCATTTATGACGTTTTACTCTATTTCTTGTGTTCTGTAAAGGAGATACAATGGCCAAGTGTGAATTCATGAAAAAGAATCCACGAGCCGGAGGCGAGTGGATTGTTTATCATGAATTCACACTTGGCCATTGTTTCTCTTACTTAAACCATTGTTGAGACATTTATGTAATCAAGAGATTTCTAATTACTGCATTGTTATCTTCGTACTATATATGTCTTTATGAACGAAAGTTCACTCAGTATTAAAAAATAAGTATATGGATGAAGATGTTCTACAAGTTTGATTTTAACCGATATCTTATACCCCGATAAACTTCAATTGTGGTTTATGTATTTTTCAAAGTGAATCGAAAGTGTATTAAATTCAGTAAAAAATGTCGGTGAATAGTGGTGAACCTCTAAACATTATTAAAGAAGAACGAAGAAGAGAGAAAACGTAAGTTTTGTCTACAATGAAATACTACTTTCTGCCAAAACACATTTTAATATTTTTAACCCCAGGGTAATACATGCACGCGGGAATTCCATGGAAGGAAGACGGTATTTTTTGTAATATTTGTTTAATTGAGTCATTTTTCCTATTGGAAATAAATAAAAAAGGAAAGAAACATGATGTTTACTTGTATATAATAAAGAATCCCCCCCACACCTCCCACAAAGAAAAGGAAGAAAATTGACAAAATGACTATTCAATGAGTTGTACGTATTTGAAGCGTTCATTAAATTACTTATTAATAGTCCATCTTCAATGGAAACATGAAAAGACTTCATCAAAATCTTTTAAACATTGGCTAATCCAGCGGGGCTAAAGGAGCACATCCCCGTGGCACTAGTGACCTTTTTTCAGATTGAACAAAACAAAAACAGTAGAGGTTTGTTTGATTAGTAAGTTTATTACAACAAATGATTAAAAATGTCATATTCAGGGTACATTGTTACGACTTGACACATAAATTTAATGAATATTAAATTAAGTTGAAGAACTGTAAAAAGAAGACTTCGTAAATGTCAACGTTTTCATAATATTTCGTTTCTTTTCATTTGGTTACATTTAGCAATTCTTGCCATTTAGACAATTTATGTGTCATTAGTACAGATCATACATCAAACTCTCATGGGCGGGTGGACGAATTTCATTTTATATTTTTATCATTTTGTGAAAAATGCTTTAATTATATAAAAAATAAACCAAAATTTGCCAAAAAATCAAAGTTAATTTTGTTCAGGTGTGTCGAAAAATCGGGGCGAGCGCGGATGAGAATCTAGGATATTTTTTTTTATTATGGCCTAACTATACCAGTAAACACATTAAAATAATTGAACTAGGAATATTAAGTTCAAATCCAATTTTAACTATTCTCCAGTTTCTTTTATTTCTTTGCTTTGGTCACGATCTACTGAAATTCTTGTTTAACAAGAAAATTGCCAAAAACTTTCAGTTCGAGGGAATAACATGGACTCATGACTCCTAGGCTCCAACCGTTTTTGACCATGGGGATCTGGGTTACACCAAAGGGTGTCGGGCCCGAACACTAGGGCTCCGGGCTCTAACACAAGGGCTCTGGGCTCTAAAACAAGGGCTTCGTGCCCCAACACTAGGGTCCGGGCTCCACTCAGGAATCTGGGCTGTACAAACATGGGATCCGGGCTCTCAGAGAACTGGGGATCCCGTGTTATTACCCCCTGTTAATAACATTTCAAGGTTTTGCTTTGTCATATATTTTGAACTAACTAACACTTATAACTGAAGGGTACTTGTAAAAGATTTTTATTTATTTTCTGTTGTCCCCCCCCACACACACACACATACACACTCTTGAGCAGCACTCTTGGTTCACCCCTGTTAATTATTTGATTCACATAGAACTTAATTAAGTAAACACGAAAAAGTCGTAATATAGTGTCAGTAAATACAGGTATTTCTCCATTACTTCAACGAGACGTGTTTTTGTACATAGGAAAAATAAAAGGATATGGAGTGAATGTACATGTGACAAAAACGTAGTTCTTAATGTAACCAATGTGTATTTTGGAAAAGAAAAGATCGAAATTAAATAGAACATTTCCGCGTATTTATCAGATACATATTTTGAATCTAGTTGTACTTGAAGGAAATATAAATTATCATGTTGCCAGCTTCTACAACATGTACAATATATACATTACTGAGGTCGGTATAAACTACCCAGTAAAGCGCGGACCATTTGAATTTCAGGGTTGGGGCTGGGATTTCTGGCCCGGTCTATGCAAAGAAAATCTCTGACACCCGCACCTGGGTTAATAAATAATGTAGCCTTCACGCTGGTCATTAGAAAAAAACTTGCCCAACAAGCATCAAATTTCTTAGCATGCAGTCCAAACCGTTTCCCAACTCGGGTATCCGTGCCTAACGAAGGTATCACAACACTCAATGCAAACAAACATATTTCGCTTAATCGGACAATCAGTTCGCAGTGAAATGTAGTAAACATATATTTCCCTCGGGCCGTTTTTAAACTTTAAATTGGAGAAAACAATAGAGGGTAAGCAGTGGGTTCTTTAAAAAGAATCCACAGTTAATACAAAAGATTACGTCACAACAATGGTTTAATTGAGGTTACCGAATATTTTAATTGTTACTGGATAGAGGTGTCAACGTGAGGTAATACCGTATAGCGGGTAATTTACGCGGATAGTATTAAATCACGAAAATAAATTCCGCGAATATTTTATGCATTCTTAGGATATATTAATAGGGTAATTCTAATACAGATTTCGTGTTTCTGTGGATGTCTCGCGTCTTGATTTCTCTTTTTTCCATTCCGCTGGACTTTTTCTATTTACTTTAACTTTTGTAAGTGATGCTTCCTAGCCTATGTTTTTGCTGTATCATACTGTCGCTGTTTCTTACTGTTCTGGTTTACTAGTTTTTTTTCTAATACAGAGCAATTAGAATTTTGTAATGGTGTTATTCACAGTAACACCAAGAGTAAGTCAGAAGTGTTTCCTTTCTAATTTTCAAAGATGAACATTGCATATAAAGCGTTATTTTGTCTCATATAGCCCTGAACCATATCAAGTGGAATTTGTGAAATTTTATTTTGAATATACTTTCAATTTTTGTTTTAACAAGTGTATTTGATAAAATTAACGTTACCAAAATAATTCAGTCTAAAACTGCTCACAGAATAAAGGAACAATAACACGGTAAAATTATATTTGTACAAGTACTAGTTGGTCTACTTAAAATGACAACATAAAGAACTTGGGGCACATACCAATTTCCAGTATCTCTTAATACAAAATTTCCGAAAAACAATCGAACTATTAAATTGATTTGAAAATCAAATGCGTGAAGAGGTACAGAATTTTTCCGCAGAAAAAAATCCCTTTATGAATTTTGATTTCTTCAGGTACATTTAAAATTGCACCTGTAATAGAGGGAAATGTTATCTAATCAACCGCCGGCGGATAGCCAAGAAGTCTTAAAGTCGCATGAACGTAATCTTCTTTTTTCTTACATTCATAATGTTTAAATACATAACGAAATTATATTACTTATGTCTTTGGTATTTTTTTGCAATATATGTAAATATAGTCGTTACTTTTTAGCTCGCCGGGACAAATATCCGGAGAGCTATTGTCATACCCCCGGTGTCGGCGTCGGTGTCGGCGTCATCGGTGTCGGCGTCAGCAAAACTTTAACCTGGCTTGTGGAATTGAGACCTGAATAGCTAGGATGTTGATATTTGTTATGTGACATCCTTGTGATGAGAGCTTTCTTGTGGTACTATACTTGTAGACATTTTGACCTTGACCTTGCATTTAGGGCAATTTTTAAAAAAAACTTTAACCTTGCCTCTAGAAGGTAGGCTTTTAGTGGTAGTGTGTTCATATTTTGTATGTAACTTCCTTATAATGAGAGCTTTCTTCTGATACAATACTTGTAGACATTTTGATCTTGACCTTGCCCAGAGGGCAATTTAAAAAAAAACTTTAACCTTGCCTCTAGAAGGTAGGCTTTTAGTGGTAGGATGTTTATATTTAGTAAGTAACTTCCTTGTTATGAGAGCTTTCTAGTGGTACCATATTTGTAGGCATTTTGACCTTGACCTCACCCTTAGGGCAATTTATAAGAAACTTTATAACCTTGCCTCTAGAAGATAGGCTTTTAGTGGTATGGTGTTCATATGTGTTATGTAACTTCCTTATGATGAGAGCTTTCTTCTGGTACCGTACTTGTACACATTTTGATCTTGACCTTGTCCTATGGGCATTTTTTTTAAAACTTTAACCTTGCCTGTAGAAGGTAGGCTTTTATTGGTAGGATGTTCATATTTGATATGCAACTTCCTTTTGATGAGAGCTTTCTAGTGGAATTGTATTTGTAGACATTTTGACCTTGACCTTGCCATGAGGGCAATTTTTTTAAAAACTTTAATTTTGCTTCTAGAATTCGGTTTTTTATTGGTAGAGTGTTCATATTTGGTATGTGACTTTCCTTTGATGAGAGCTTTCTAATGGTACCATATTTGTAGACATTGACTTTACCCTGAGGGCAATTTTTTTTAAACTTTAACCTTACTTTAGAATTAAGTTGTTTAGTGATATTGTGTACATATTTGGTATGTGACTTTCTTGTGACAAGAGCTTTCTGCTGGTACCATAGTTGTAGACATTTTTACCTTGACCTTGCCCAGAGGGCAATTTTTGAAAACTTTAACCTCGCTTTTAGAATTTAGTTGTTTTGTTAGTAATAGGGTGTTCATCTAATTTGATATGTGACATTTTTGTAATGAGAGCTTTCTGATGGTACCTTTCTATAACTTTCAAATTTATTGTTCATTGAGGTTACTCTAATTCCCGGCGAGCTATGTTGTCCTCTGACAACTCTTGTTAAAAACATTAATTGTCTGAAAAATTAGGTGTTTCTTTTATTACATGCACACTTGATAGCAAAGAAAGGTACTTTAATTTTTACGTCCTTGATGTACATCTTTCGATATTACTATGATGTGCTCTTGTCAACTAACAAAGAAAGGATATTGAGTTAATGCACATGAGACGAAGTCTCTACATAGTAAAACCAAGCTTTATTGTTGATCTTCATTTTGAAGCCACCATAAGGCTTTCAATAATAAGCTTTGCTCACACTTCATAGTTAACTCAAGATGCCCCTTGTATCGGTTTGAGCGGAATTCATTGCTCAATGTCGTTCAACGCTATATCCATGTTTGTCTTTTCCATGGATGCAGGTCGTCAACAAACATTACTGGCAAATAGTTTTTACAACCGCTGTTATCCGTTGCCCGACAAAAAGAACAATAGACGACAATCACAACATATAAATAGATTTGCAATTGCAAGCAATAGCCGATGTCATCACAGACAATTTATTCCATGATTCCATGACAATAATGTCATTGTACTAGCTGACAAGGCCCAAAACAACATCACATTTATCTATAAAAGACACCATATTGACTGCTTAATGAAGGAGATGGGCATTGGCAATTCATTTGGCAACCCCACATACAAACTCTCCACCATAACAGGGGAGGACATACTAAACAATCACAAATCAGTATTGTCTCCTTTTGGTATCAGTTTGATTGAAGAGAACAACAACCTGCCTTGTATCTACTGGGTACCTAAATTACATAAATGCCCTTATAAACAGAGATACATTGCTGGGTCTGCCAAATGAACAACAAAACCCCTTTCTAAGCTCCTAACTTCATTACTTACTGCAGTCAAAGATGGCCTCAAGATATATGGTGATAAAGTATACTCAACAAGTGGAGTGAATCAGATGTGGATTCTCAAAAACTCAAAAGACTTATTAGAATATCTATCTTCAATTGAACTCAACCACTGCAACAAAGTCAAAACATTTGATTTTTCTACTTTCTATACTAGTCTTCAACAGGATAAGCTAAAGTCAGTACTCCGGGATTTAATACATCAGTCTTTCTGTACTAAAAAGGGTGAAAGAAGATATTCATATTAAGTGATAGGTAAAGATGGGGTCTATTTTGTTAAACATCACACTGATTCACACAAAAAGTATACAGAGGAGGATGGCATCGCAATGCTGGAATTCTTGATTGATAACATATTTGTAGAATTTGGAGGACAAGCAGACAATATGGATACCTATGGGGACTAATAGCAGATTTGTTTCTTTATTCGTATGAAGCCAGGAAAAAAGAAAAAAAGACAATAAGCTAGCCAAATCCTTTAATTTCAGTTTCCGTTATATAGATTATGTTCATTCGTTGAACAATCCTTAATTTAAGGATAACCTTCATCTTATATACCCAAATGAACTCGAAATTAAAGAGACCACTGATACACCATCATCAGCATCATACCTGGACCTATACATCTACACTGACAACTCTGGACGTCTGAAAACAAAACTTTACGACAAGCGTGATGATTTCGACTTTCCAATGGTGAACTGCCCGTTTTTGAGCAGTAATATTCCCACATCTCCGGCATATGGCGTGTACATTTCACAACTCATTAGCTATTGCCGTGCCTGTAGTTTGTACAGCGATTTTGTCAACAGAGCGAAATTACTGTCTCAAAAACTTATACATCAAGGGTATGTTCAGTCACTTTTGCAAGTTTTACGGTCGTCACCACGATTTGACAAACCGTTTCAATGTTTCTATTTCACAAATGAGAATATATATCTTTGGGTAGATCCAGAGTTTGTTACCGGACTGACTAACACCGACTGTGACAAAACCGGACTTTTCACTGGTAGTGTGACGGGTGCCACTTGTGAAGCAGATCATGCTTACCCTTCCGGAGCACCTGATGATACCTCAGTTTTTATAGGGGTTCCCACTGCTAGTGATTTAGTTGTGTGGCATTCTTGTTCATTTTTGGTTTATTGTTTTGTCTTTGTCATACTGTCTCAATTCGTGTTGGATGTGAATTACCATGATTTTGGATTTATGATTTTAGAATTCCCCCTTTCCTCGTTCTTGCTTCGGTATTCGTTTTCCGATGTATCCATCTCATTCGCAGTCTCAAAATCTACCTACAAATAAATTTTCGTCGAAATCGGACAAAGTTGAACTTTTTACGTATTTCGGCGGCCATCTCATACTGAACCTTTATACAAAATATGAACGAATAGTGCAAAGCAGTTCCTCAGATATTTTAAATCTGCAATTTTTTAACGTAAAATGGTGGCCATTTTGAAAATTGTAAACGCAAAACATATAACTTCAAATGATGGTCTTAGTGTGTGCAAAGTTTGAAATCATTTCATTCAGCCATTTCAAAATTATTGCTCGGGCAAAAGTCATTGGATGAAGAAAAACAAATAAAGAAGAAGAAACGTAGAATAACAACATGTCTCCCCGACTTCTTCTGGGGTGACATAATAATAATCGGAAGAAACGTAGAATAAAAACATGTCACCCCGACAAATATTTTACGACAGGATATGGTATAAATGAACATGAGACCATAACACATTTGTGAACTCCAACTGCAATAATTTTAATGAGCTGTATGACCATTTCGGAAATTGATTCCTCATCAGCAGCACTAGAACCCAAACAAAGGAAAGTCTGGGTAGACATCAATAACCACAGGGCGTTTTTCAAGTCAATTGCAAGAAAACTTGGAATGACAAATTCTTAAGATGTGGATACCGTTAACAGGTGGCCAGAATATCATTTGGAAATTACTAAAAAATGAAATATCAAAATTTGAAATAAACAAATAAAGGGATAAGGAGTAAATGCACGTGGGACAAAATTCATATAAATACATGTTAAGATTATTTAAGCAAATGGAACAACGCTTCCATTGTTGTTCTTCATCTCGAAGTCACCATGAGGCCTTCACCTAAGACGAACAATCCTACCTCATAGTAAGTTCAAGACGACCCCAGCACCGACCTTAGCGGAATTCACTCGCTAAATGTTGAACAACGCTACATCCATGTATCCACTATGTCATTGATGCGGGGTCGTCAACAAGCATAACATATCGTGCGTAGTACTCTTACAAACGATACGGTATCCCTATTAAATATTCTCCTATTAGTATACTAGTAACTAAATACAGAAGTGTGTGGGGGTTCTAGTTTAACTGTAGGATACAAGTTTTTTTGGTTTATGTCACTTACCTTTCTTGGTCTTTATAAATTTTGAGTACATATATAACTATTAGTGTAACATTTAGTGTTTTTTTCACAAATTTTTTATATATAAAACATACATTAAAAAATTAATAAAATGAAACAGTTTTTTTTCCGCTGTCAATAATAAAACAGCTATTAATATGAAATCTAAAATATTTATTAACTGTCACAAGGTACAATTAGCATCGTTCATGTACTTAAAGGAACAAAGTTATCTTATCGACCATTGGTGTATGGCCAAGCAGCCATTTAGTCGAATGAACTTAATCATTTCCTTTATTTGAACGCTTTGATTTTATTTGAATTGCAAGACATTCGTAATGTTTACATGTCAAAATTGAACAGTTTTGTAAAGGGAATAGGAGTGCCAAAAGGTGATAGATCTGAATACAAGTATTTTAAAAGTGAACAAGAGCTACATTAAATATGTAGATAGACTACCATGAAAATATCAGGAATAGAGGAGTATGGTAGCTACAAGGGTCCCCTTTTGCTTGAAAATTTGACCAAATTAGCTGGATAGAACAAACAGTCAAATGTTTAAAAAGTAGAAAATAGATTGATATGTCGTGAGCCAGAGATGAGTAAATGAGTAAAATGTTTTTTTTTAGTACAATGCTGAAACAAGCTATCCTCCCTTTCAAAGTCACAGAAAAACATTACTGTTATGTGTTCACACTGTTCTATGGCGTTTGTAGTTATGTTCTATTTGTTTTGTCATCATTATTTAAATTCTCTTTGAGTGTAATCTTTCATTGGACAATAACTGACATCCGTTCCCCAACAAAAAAAAGAACTAAAGACAATCGCAGCATACAAAGAACCACAATCAATTGCAAGAAAGATTGCAGTATAATAAAATAGCCAGATGTGGACTTTATAAACAGATGGTCAGAATAACCTTTGGAAAGTACATTAATAATAAAAGCCAAAACGTGGAAAAAGTCATGATATATCTATATGAGAAACTTCAAGAACAAGTACATCAGAACTGAAATATATAAAGAACATACATGTCTCGCACGGGCCAAGCAATGAGCAAAGTCGTTATGTGTCAATCCAGTAATGACTTTGGATGTTTTGAAAGATGTCCATCTTCATTTGTGGTATAGATACATTGTAACGATCCGCCAAATCGTAATGCCGGACGACAATAAAATTGTTGGACTGACAATAGTAACAGTGATTGAACATAAATCTGGCTATGGTAATTTCCCTCTGTTGGCGAAATGTCCATACACAGTAGCGAATAAGTGTGAGATGTGAAAAATGCTGGAGATGTGGGTATATTACGACTAAAAAATTGTCATGAAGTTTACATTTCTAGTGTCACAACTTGTCAATATTACGTTAAAAGTTATCAGTGGTCTCTTTAATGTCCAGTACATTTGAACAGACGAGACGAAGATAATCCTTAAAAAAAACGGCAGTACAATACCACAAAAAGCAGAAAATTACATAAATCAAAGTCCAGAGTCAAGGCAAAAGCAAGAACACCAAAAGACAGAAGACAGAAGACAAAAGACACTAAACAACGACAAAACACACTAACACCATCACAACACTAAAAACTTACCACTGATTCTCTGTAAGGACAAAACAATTTTAATATAGGTTGAGAAATGGCATATCCCAGATTTTGCTGATATTCATTTTATAGGTAGATATTAATATATGAACACAAAAATAATTCTAATTTATCATTATTGAAATCCGTTTCCATGGCTACCATGGCGTCCATTTTTGGTCATTTCAAAAACTTGAAAATAGACCATTTTCAAACCCAAATATTTCGAGGAAGATGTGCATATCAGATAAAATTTTGTACGTGCTTAATTAAGAGCATTATTAACCATCTCAAAAACAGTTAAAACAAATTTACATTTGTAGAAAAGTCTCCAACTGTATATTCTTGATAGGACTGTTTTCTCATAGAACTAAATTAGTCATTATCTTGGTGGGGTTATGGATTAGTGTCAAAGTAGGTCACCGCGGAAAAATGGCAAAAATTGTCATTTCTGTAAACTACTTTATAGCTGCTAGATTTGTGTTTGTAGGAGGTTACATCATATCACTGTGCAGACCCTATGGGGAAACACATTCAAAGATCTCCTCTGAAACTGTTGGGAACTGTTCCAGCAAAACATCCATTGGACAGGGGAAGGTGCCTAAAATTGTTGCTATGGATGAGTGTTATTAATTAAAGTCCGAATTCACAAGAAAATAAACAAAATCCTACTTTACATCTATGGGTGGTCAGGGCAATTTTTAAGTGGCTCCTCGTCCCATGTATGTTTTGCTGGAACGAAATTAAGCTATAAGTCTTTTGATGGTCCCCTGCAAAAAAGTTTGTTTTTTTCAGGTCCGCGCCATATACAAGATGGCCGCCAGTGGGGAACATAGTTTTAATATCGGACCCCATGGGAAAACACGTTCAAAGATCTTCTTTGAAACTACTGAATTGGAAACAAATTTGGCCACAATGGTCTTTAATCTAGGTTAGAAACCACCAATTCATTTCTTTAACATTTTCAACTGAAATTCCCCATATTCAAATCTGTCTGGACAATATATCTTAAGTTTAACCTGTATGAAACTATATATTTTCCGAAAGGTGCATATCTTGTCAACATCATATAAAAATTTCAGCATACCTTTAAAGCCTTCCAAGAGAGTTCCGATGGTTAGAAAAACCCTATCTATAAATATACACGATTACGGCCAAAACATTACACATTGATAGTATACCGGAAAACCCCTATGATAAGTACTCAAAGGATCATTCTAGTCAATTAACCTTGGTCTCAAAATAAGCCTGACACATCATTGTTCAAACAGGTGTATCATTTGTTTCATTCCGACATTTATTTTTAAAGGTGCAAGAATTCAAAGTTATATTTAGATTCTAAAAGAGCTATTTTTTCATCTGTTCTAAGCGCTGATTGGCTGAATTGGTGGTTTGACACCTTAACATGATATTAAAACACTCCCCAGTGTAATTGCTGCACCTTTTCATGTTTTTTAGTTAATTTCCAAATTGTATACAGAAAATAACACCCTTTTCCAATTTTTTTTCCTCCTTTTCATCACAATTCAAAAAGTCACAGATTTAGTGTTTTCAGTGCTTTGATCAGGCACAATCACTCATAGATGTTAAACATGGGCCCAAAACCAAATATACTTTTGTTGTGTAATGAATTCTCAACCCATGTTTAATACTAAGCCCTTAGAGTATTTTTCTATCAAAATAAGACTGCAAATAATCACAGCTACCTTTAAAATTTTGAAATCATGCTACAAAATGTCACCCTCCCCCCAAATTTGAGAAGGTGCTTCTGAGGTAAATTTTGGGACTTGAAATGGTCTTTACTTTAGTTGTGGTCATACAAATAGCATTTTAAATGCAGAAAATGATACAAAAAGGTCAAGAAGACAGGGGAAAACCAGTTTTGTTTATTTTTTGATCTTATGAAGAATATTAGGTTTGTGAGTTACTCGAAAAGCCCGATATGAATAGGTACAATGGTAGTATTAAAACTACTGAAAATCCACCAAAGTGCATTTATTTTCTTTCGGGTGATTAAATATATAATATATAAAGAAAATAACATAATAAAATAAATGCAAATTTATGAAAAGGGTGGCAAATTCAAAATC
>MJUU01034040.1:5210-15611 GCA_002080025.1 Modiolus philippinarum | reverse complement strand
TAAAATTTCATAGGGATTGATCTACTGGAACTAAAGTTATTGACCAAAAACTAAAGTGTCTACAGACGACGACGACAACGACGACGACGACAACGACGACGACGACGACGACGACAGCACCGTACCAATATACGACCGCAAAAATTTTTTCGGTCGTATAAAAAACATCTCTGGCTTCGAATCCCAAAAGGGATTAATGTAGTTACCATAAACATAAAGTGTTGGAAATTATGTCTTACTTTCTTTCGTCGTATTATGTATCTTTTGTAAATAATCTTCCTCAGCAAATATATCTAAATATTCAAATTATTAGACTAGTAAATCTGAAGTCTAAGACAAAAAATAGACGCGCGTCGGTCCCATTTTTTGTTTTTCAGGAAATTCCCAAGGCTAAAAATAATTATTTTTTTTCCTTGAGGTTTAGTCTGGATCACTGAGACTCTTAAGAGTAAAGTTTTTGCATGTAAGCGTCTGGTTGACGTACTCTGCATTGGTACCCTTAAAAAGAGTCTAGTAAATTTCTAGGATTTCGAGATCATCCGGCCTAACAATAGTCCGGCCCTATGCCAGTCCGGCCTTATGACAATCCGGCCTTGGTCTATCCGTCCCTGTACTGTTAATTGATATTATATCGTTGTTTTGTTCAGTTTTGTCATGATATCGGAGATAGAAAGTCGTTTATTGTTCAGACTTATACTGATATACTGATGCATTTTATTAGAATTTTGTCATAAAAATTGCTGCAGAATATAGGAACGAAGGAGTTTTAACCATTTACGAAATCGTACAGTGAAGGATAGCCACTGAACTATGTACCAAGTTTATTTTTATTTGAAATGTTTGCAATACCTATATTTCAGGAACAATTGCAGACTGAGAATGCAGAAAGAACAAAATTCAAGTGGATTAAATAATTCAAGGCAAATATGAGAACACCAGAAATAAAAGACCATAGTCACGATACACAAACATGCTAAATATAACACTAAAACTTCAGGACATTAGTTTGCTTTCCATCTTCCAAGGTAAAAAATTGGCATATGAAGTTGAATTTTTCTTATGGCAAAAACAAATTCAACTTCTTATAACAACTTTTCGTGGAAAACAACAGTAATACATAAATTATCGTAAGGCCGGGTCTTTTTTTTAAGACAGGGCTGGACTGGAATGAGGCCGCGGGAAAGTTCAGGGCCGGATATGCAGGGACGGATTTGTCGTAAGGCCGGAACGTCTTGTTACCAATAACTAGAGACCATTGGTGGTTAATATTGCTGAAATGGATTTGAGATGATAATATTTGTAAGAAAATAAAAAAACAAAATAAAAGTTATTTAAGNAAAAAATTGGCATATGAAGTTGAATTTTTCTTATGGCAAAAACAAATTCAACTTCTTATAACAACTTTTCGCGGAAAACAACAGTAATACATAAATTATCGTAAGGCCGGGTCTTTTTTTTTAAGACAGGGCCGAACTGGAATGAGGCCGGAAAGTTCAGGGCCGGATATGCAGGGACGGATTTGTCGTAAGGCCGGAACGTCTTGTTACCAATAACTAGAGGCCATTGGTGGTTAATATTGCTGAAATGGATTTGAGATGATAATATTTGTAAGAAAATAAAAAAACAAAATAAAAGTTATTTAAGCAAAAAAAAGATAGCTTTGTGAACTTGTTTTTGAGAAATTCACAGCGTACCAGCAGATATTGCGGGGGAAGCATATATACGCTGATACTCACATATTTTTGAGTGACAAAGTCTTGGTGAAATTGCATTTTAATTATATATGAATAAGTAAAACCATTCATATACATGTTGGAAAGGTAAAATTTTAGAAATTATCGTTTTTCACCTGAAAGTTTGAAATTATATCGAAGTGTTCGAAGAAACTATAGTGTGTGGATCTTTATTCTGTTGACCATCGTGTAGCCTATTCATTGCTGGGTTCCGTGGTATATAGCAATATTACATATGACAAAGTACCCTATCAATTTCATTGGCTGAAACAGTCACGTGATTTCAAAAATATTTAGCGTATTTTCAGCTTTGTTTCTATTTATATGTATATTGACGCCATGTTTCTATTTTTAAATATATTGACGCTATGTTTCTATTTATAGTTTTGTTGACGCTATATAACTAAATTTATTTCCAGTTTGACTTTCAAGTCTTATTTTTTCGCCGCGAAAGATCTTATAATAGTAATAATAAAAAGTAGGGTCTTTACACATATTAAGAGCACGGAGATATTAAACAGCCGAAATCGATACAAACCGATTTAAAAGTTGTCCCACGGTATTTTTAAGCGCTGCACATATATAGAAAAACAAAAAAAGTTTTCTGGTTTCTTTTATTGAAAATAACAGATGTGTTTGCATATATTATCCTTTGCACACATGCAACAAACTCACTCTTGTCGGTGTGCAGATTGATTTCATTTTCGCCTTCAGCCAGAGCTTCTACTTGGAAATAAATTCAGACATGTTGACAAAATCTTACTAGACAAAAATGCAATGAGATACAACCAAAACTACATATGTAATATAACAATAATGGACCTTTTACTCTGTCAATATGTTATATATGGACCTGTTAGGAATATATTGACCTCGGACTACGTCCTCGGTCAATATAAACCTAACAGGTCCATATATAACATATTGACCTCGTAAAAAGTCCATAATTGATAATTATTACATTATTGCGTTTGAATAATGTGCAAAATTACCTTTTCTCCAGACAACCATGCAAAAATTGTCAAAAACTCCCCCCACCCCGAGCATATATGCTTTCCCCCCGCAATATCTGCTGCCCGCTGTGAAATTAGTGTTCTTAAATTTGGCGGGAACTGAACCCCTCTTGATTTTTCTTAGGTAAACATAAATAAGACTTCGCCATGAATGAATGAAACAGAATATTTAATAGAATTTAATGAAATTTTATCTAAAATTCCCATATTAAAAGGTGAATTATGAAAAATAAAATAGGAGTGCATGGGTAAAAAAAATATATGATTTTTAATGGATAAGGACATTAGTAGCCAATTCAACCTCCTTAAAAGATCCTAAAAATATTCATTTCTTTCATGAATAAATCATTTAGTTCTATTTTCTCTTGGCAATTCATTTTCATGGGATGATGGGATGACATGTTTTTTTCATGGGACAACATGTTTTGTTTTTTGTTTTTGTTGTTCAGTTGTATTTCTATTATTATTATTATTATTATTATTATTATTATTATTATTATTATTATTATTATTATTATTATTAAGGGGTTAATTCCATGTGGATACATCATGTGAAATGGTTTTTGCTTGGTTTTTAGTTGGTAGGACCGGCACATTTTATTTGATTGTCGCCAAGTGAATATAGCACTCAGCTTCATATAACAGTAAGTACAAGTTTTGTATACAGATATACAATTAAATCCACTTTAATAATGTTGAATTACTGAGACTAAAGTCAGCTTCTAATTCGTTTGTTATTTAATTAATATATTCCAAAATATTCTAAGATATTTCATGAAAGGATGTGGAGTAAATGAACATGAGACCATAACTCACATTTTAACTCCAACTGCAATAATTTTAATGAGCTGTATGGCCATTTCGGAAATAAATTCCTCATCAGCAGCACTAGAACCCAAACAAAGGAAATCCATTACTTCAAAAAATGTTTCAGACGCATAAAACCAAACAAAATCCGAACTAGTAACAAGTCGTATCAAATATAGCTAAGGACAAATCTACGATGTAGGGAGTTAAACATTAGGTTTTAGAATTTATATAAATTTAGATAATAGTAATTGAACAAAGTGTACACATGATATATTATCTCATATACAAGTACACCATATCTAAGAAAAATTAAGAGCACACATCTCTAACACGGGGAATTGTTTTACCAACTTCACACTAACTCTTTTTAATGTTATTCCAAATATATCAAAAGAGCCTAACTCTTATATATATAATCAGTCTGAGACAAGGTCAGACAAAACTCTGTACATCTACTACGTGTGCTTGCCATCAAACCTTTGTAGGATTTTTTGCCCTATTTCAATGGTTTCTGCAGACATGTTAGAAGGCTAATTACCTTGTTTACTGGAACTTTGATTTAGATGATCTAGGTCAATTTTGTGCAGTTTTCTAAGTCCACGAACAATTAATTTCATGTAAATATACTTGCATACAAGAAATAAGTAAACTAAACTGAAAATTTTAGATTTACGTAAAAATACCTTTTCACATTATTTCTCCCTTAAATTGGAAGAAAATATCACTTTCTGACAGATTATGGTACCTTTCTAACTTACCTAGTCCATGCACACCGAATGCTTTTTATAAGGCATATGCATTTCAATTACTCTTACCAGCGCTATGCACAATACTATATTTGCATTGTTGCAAGATCAGGCACCATATTAAAAGTTTCTGATTTTTGTTCTTTACCCTGTCCAACCAGTGATCAGTTTGAATTTCAAACTCCCCATCACAAAGATAGTAATATAATTGCTGAAAATCCTATATTATTGCCAAGCATTCTTTTTCAACTGTGTGGTGTCTATTGTCTCGGTTTATTATATCAGCTTGCCACTTTGATATTGAATTGGATGCTCTTCACCCGCATCATTAACCTGACTCAAAATATCAACAATTTCTCGTTTGCTGGCGTCTGCCTGTACATTAAATGGTTTACTGAAAACCGGAGTTCAATTCCGGTTTACTGAAATCTCGGTTGCTGGCGTCAACCTGCACAGTTTGGGGCTACCGGTATAGGTTCTTTAGACAGAGCCTCTGATAATTTTAAGAGTGCCGTCTCACATTCTTCATTTCACTCAACTGCAGCATTTTTGCCCTTTTTAGTTAAGTCGGTGAGTGGCAAGGCAATAGTCGCAAAGTCCTTTAAAAACTTCATGTCGTATCCTATAATGATCCCAATTCATTTTTAGATGATGGTCTAGGGTACTCCTTCATTGTCAGTTGCTGTCTATATCTTCCCATTGCCAACTATGTGTCCAACAACTTCAATCTCTGACCCTCCGATATAACATTTACTTGGTTTCACAGTAAGGTTTGCATTAAGTATAGAAGTAAAGACGTTTCGAAGATGTTTTACATGATTCTCTCAACTGTCACTAAAACTGTTGTATCATTAAATTGGCATCACTTGGTGCTGAACTTAAACCAGACAGTACTACCTTAAAGTGGTAAAGTCCAAACGGTGTTATAAAGGCATTAAGTTCTCTTGAACTAGGGTCAACATTTAATTGCCAATATCCTTTGCTTAAATCTACATTACTTAGGTACTTTGCACCTCCTATTTTCTCTCATAAGTTGTCCATTCTTGGTATAAATTCATGCATCATATTTACATTGAGAATTTAATTTCCTGAAGTTTATGCGAAAACGCCGTGTGAATCCATCATTTTTAGGTATTGATACTATTGGGGATGTCCATCTGCTTTTGCTCTCCTCGTTAATCCCCGGCCCTTTCCAACATTTTATCGATTTCGGCTTTAATTAAAGACAGCTTTGATTCAGGAATTCTTTACGGCTTTTGTCGGATAGATGAAATAGTCGGATCTTTAAGCTCTACTTTGTGCGAGACAAGATTCTTATGCCCTCGGTCCTCAGTAAAGATGTCCTGAAATTCAAAGAACAAATCCCTTACTTCCTCTATTTGTTTGTCTGTTAGCCCTCCGATGATTTTTACATCTTGTCAGGTTTCTCAGCCATTCATTACAGGGGAACTCTCCAGAGGCAATTCATCAGAATCAATAGCTTCTTGTCTGCAAAATTCACGTTCTTTGAACTTCCACAACATATTAACATGATATGTCTGGATGCCCTTTGAACCACCGATTCTGATTTCATAGTCAACATCTCCTATGCGTTTTACAACAGAGAAAGATCCTTTCCAAAGTGCATTCAGCTTGTTTGTTAAAGGCGGCAATAATACAAGAACCTTTTCCCCAGGAAAGAACTCCCGGAAACAGCTTATTACTATAGGCATTTCTCACCCTCGTTTTTACGGAAATGTTGTTAAACAACGGCAGTAGAATACCGAAGGAACAAGGGAAGCGATGACTACAAAAATCGAAGTCCAAAAAAGTAAAAAATGTCAAAAAATGATAAATAATCCAGAAAATCTGGGACGTAGCCTACATTCTTTACGTAATAGGGGATATTGACCGGATATTCTTCGTGATTCCGTTAAATTGGCTTTGGGATCCAAGGACCTGAAGATTTTACAATTATACTGGCCTCTCACTGATACTGTCGATGTCTACTGAAATTCATGATGATTCTTTACCAAGCCATTCGAGAATTTTTGAATTTGATTATTATTCCGTAATGCGACAGTGTTTTAGCAGCAGACTAGGCTCCTTGAGCTAGCCGACAGTTTAGCGGCGAGCACTCCTCGACCCATCTTTCTAAATTACGTTTTGTCTATTCTTTCCTTTTCAAGATTGTGGTCTTAGAGTTAGTGGTCTACCTGTATTGGGTTTTATTTGTGTGTCTATTATACTANGAAACGGGATAGAGAAAGGGGAGGTTTGGGTACCCATAAACCGGTTTATCCCTACCGCTGGCTGTTGCCAGTGCCGGTACCAAGTCCGGCTATCCCGAGTTCCTATCGTTATCTATGTTTGTCTTTTGTCATTTTGTTGTTTTTCTCGTCCAGTTCCCTGGTTGATTGTGACATGTGATTGTAATGTTCGGCCATTGTAGGTGTTTCCTGTTATCTTCCTTTCATTAATCTCTCCTAGCGTTTCTGTCATACTAGTAATCAAGTTATTGCTTCTTTTGTTCTGTTTCTATATTCTAATTTGCTCTCATGTCTAATACATTCTTGTATGATGTTATCATCTTCCTTTTCTTGTTCTGGCCAACTTTCATAAATTAAATCAAATGTGCCACGCAGTTTTCTCCCATAAAGCAGTTCAAATAGGCAAAATCCAGTCGAGGTCTGGGGCACCTCTCTATAAGCAAATAAGAGATAGGGCAAGTAGCTCTCTCAATTTGGTCCATTCTCGGAAACAAACTTTGAGCACTAACTTCAAAGTGCCGTTGACTCTCTCTACTAGGCCATTCGCCATCGGGTGATATGCAGACGTCCTTAATTTCCGTATGTTGCAGGCATCATTCATCAGTTCAGATTTAAAGTTTGATCCTTGGTCTGATAGTATCTCATCTGGCAAACCAACTCTGCTGAAAATAACCACAAGCTCAACAGTCTTTGTGTCGATCGATGATATCACCACAGCTTCAGGGTATTTAAATACATAATCAATCAGTACCAAAATGTATCTATTACCACCCGTACACTTAGGTAATGGTCCTACCAGATCAATCGCTACCCTTCTAAAGGGTTTTCCTACTACAGGTACAGATACAAGAGGAGATTTCTCATTTCCTCTCTTCTTTGCAGCTCTTTGACAATCATCGCACGTACCACAGTAGTCTGATATGCCTTTATGAATTCCAGGCCTATAAAAATCAAGAGTACTCTTGCAGTTGTTTTCTCAACACCTAAATACCCTGCTAATGGAATATCATATGCTACTTTACAAATGAGATCTCTACATTTCTTTGGAATAATTAACTGTTCACGGCACACTTTGGTTACCAACACCTACAAAAGACACCATTCTTTACGTAAAAGAAGGGCTCTTCATTTTGCGGACTTTTCTTTCCAATCTTCTCAAATATTAAAGCCTTTTAAAGTTTCATCATCTCCCTGAAGCTCTCTTAGTGTAGAGGGTTGTATCTCGGAAATATCTCTGTTATTTGATGATGTCTTCTCGTTACTATGAAAAAGTTGCCCAAGGACTGTGTCTTCGTTTTCGTCGTCTAACAAAGGTTTTGCTTTAACCTTGTTTTCTTCATATTTCTTTGAACATCTTTCTCTTTAATATTTGGTTCCTTACTCTGGGCTCTCGTTGTAACAAATACTTATTTATGATCCTTACATATGTCATTTCCAAGCAAAACATCTTCAGTCAATTGGTGTACTACCCCCTACTTTCTCCTCGGTTATTCGAGAACCAAACTCGAAAAGCACTTAGCCATCGACAAACTCCGACCGATGCCATCTGCTAGGAGCATATTCATTTTGTCTCCAGCTAGTAAATAGAAAAAGAAGGGAAACGGGGAATGTGTCAAAGAGACAACGACCCAAAGGGGAGTAATAACAACTCAAAGCCACCATAAGATCTTCAATGAACGGTGAGGAAACCCCACACCCAACAGCAGGTCTGAGTCGGCCCTAAATAAAGAGTAATCAAGTCCAGCTCAGCGAAATAAACATCATCCTAGACTCCTATAGACATAAAGTAAACTAACTAGAAAACAGACAAGACACACAAAGGCTTAATATATTTCCTGACTTAGGACAGGCGCAAACCTGCTGCGGTGGGTTAAACTAGTTTTATTGGGCCCAAACCTTTCCCCATAGCCAATGTGCTAAATCAAAAACAATCGTAACATCAGTTAGCAACAGGACTGAGTCAATTGTGAAAAATTAAACTTAAAGAACTAAATATACGGACATAAACATGAAATCACAAAAGACTACTAGCAGTTACCTGACATTCCAGCTCCAGACCCATTACCAACTGACAAATATAGTTATGTACCCTCAGTATTCAGCTTCCATGCACCAAGATCCCTTCCCATGAGGAGTTAAGCATACTGATTTCATGCATATACTAGAATACATAACCCGTGTCCATGCAATACTGATTTTAGAAATTTAGAATGTGTTTAGTTAAGATGCGAAGACCTTATCAAAAAATCAATGTTAATACCAAAGAAGACCATAATGACTTTACGACAATACCGTAATTACAACCCTTATGAATTAGACGATTTAAAGGTTTTATAAGTTTGTTAGGCGATTTTAAGTATTTCTTACTCTTAAGTAAAACATTACCGTAAAATAAGGGATGTGAAATACCAGCCTTGATTAGATGTTTACAGGTTGCATTGTATCTATGAAACTCAGAACATGCATTGGAAACGCCAATGTTAATATCATATCTGAATTTCAAGATAATAGTTACTGTAACAAAGGAGATATTGCAATTTAAGATATCGATTTTTTACACAGATGACACAGAAGTAGTATAGGGGATTACCTCAGATCACTTTTGGCGAGGAGCCCCATAGTGCATTCTTTGTAAAATATTTTCATTTTGCCCTAATTTTCCCTAAAATATGCAAATTAGTTCAGGAGGGAATTTTTGTGCTTATATAGAGGGCGCTGCAATCGTTATTGACGAGGTGCTAAGTACGGCATTGACCTCGCCCTGTCTTAGGTATTGTCACTGGTTTTGCCTACTGGTCTCGCCCTACCTGTATCCAGGATACTTTGATAGGTCTCGCCTTCTACTCTGGTCTCGCCCTTCTTCTGTCCATGTCCACTGGTCTCGTGTTTATCCCAGCTTTGACCTTGCTTTTACCCTAACCCTAATCTATTTTTTACTACACCTTAACCATTGTCTCTAGAATCCTTTTGTTATAGTGTATCATTGACCTTTGACCTTTGGCCTCGTCTTGAGTACCTCGCCTTTGACTTCACCAGTCCATGTTTAGTCACTGGTCTCGCTCTACAACTATCCAAGGTACTTTCCTAGGTCTCGCCTTGTACTTTACCTTCTACTTTGGTTTCACCCTACACCTGTCCATGTCCACTGGTCTCGTCTTTATTCTAACCCTAACCTTGCACTAATTCTTGTACTAACCCTATCTTTTTTTATGTAATGTTGTATATGTTCAGATATACCATGATTTACCCTAACCCCTAACCTTAACCTTTATTTTGACCCTGGTCATTGTGTGTTATATGTCATGTTCTCTAAACCATACTTTAATCTAACCCTAGACATTATGTATTATATATTATTTATATTGTGTTCTCTCAATCCTTATACATTCGTTTCCTGATTTTGTTGTCTTTTGTTCATGACTAACCCTAACCATTTTTCTTCTATATCTCCATAGTTACTTTCCATTTTCAAACTTGTTTGAGTTACCTCCCTTTTACCTCTAACCTAAGTTGCTACGACAACTCTATATTCATTCATTATTTATTTTCGAATATTATTTTAATATTCTCGTGTTGTCCCCTTTTTACCCATCTTCTAAAGCTAACCTAAGTTGCTATGACAACTTTTATTTTTATTTATTTATTTTTAATTTATATTTTATAGTTTATTCTTTTTCATTATACATTTGTATTTTTTATTATTTTTCATTATAATCATATGTATCATATTTATCTATTTTATTTATTTTCTTATTTTCTATTCAATTATTGGTTTAATTTTCTTTATTTAATTTATTTATATTATTAATTATTTATTTTATTTATATTATTAATTATTTATTTTATTTAT
>MJUU01034032.1:29451-41536 GCA_002080025.1 Modiolus philippinarum | reverse complement strand
AAAAGTCAAAGTCAAATTATCTCCCCTTCCTGGTTTCAGACAATAATTATATTCCTTCATGCACATCTCCATATAGTGTCCTTCCTTTGTGCAAAGTTTCATCAAAATCCTTCCAGCGGTTTAAGAGGAGTTGCACTTACAAGGTAACCCATACATAGGGAATTGACAAAAAGTCAAAGTCAAATTATCTCCCCTTCCTGGTTTTGGACAATAATTATATTCCTTCATGCACATCTCCATATAGTGTCCTTCCTTTGTGTAAAGTTTCATCAAAATCCTTCAAGCGGTTTAAGAGGAGTTGCACTTACGAGGTAACCCATACATAGGGAATCAACAGAAAGTCAAAGTCAAATTATCTCCCCTTCCTGGTTTTGGACAATAATTATATTCCTTCATGCACATCTACATGTAGTGTCCTTCCTTTGTGCGAAGTTTCATCAAAATCCTTCAAGCAGTTTAAGAGGAGTTGTGCTTACAAGGTAACCAACACATAAGGAATTGACAAAAAGTCAAAGTCAAATTATCTCCCCTTCCTGGTTTCGGACAATAATTATATTCCTTCATGCACATCTCCATATAGTGTCCTTCCTTTGTGTAAAGTTTCATCAAAATCCTTGAAGCAGTTTAAGAGGAGTTGCGCTTACAAGAAGTGTGGACAGACAGACAGACGGACAGACAGACAGGGTGATTCCTATATACCCCCAAACTTTGTTTGCGGGGGGTATAACTAAAGATGACTGTAAAAGCCACAAAAGGATACCCACGCCTTCCGTTCTAATTTTCTAAAATTAATGAAAAGTCAAAATTATCTCCCATTGATGATTTTGAATAATAAATATAATCCTTCAAACACTCCTTTGTTTAGTTTCATCAAAAAAAGAGGAGTTGTAATATTAACAAGGAAATCAATGCCAAAGGAATGAATGAAAAGTTAACTCCCCATCAGACAATAATTGTATTAGTTCATGCATATCTGCAGCCCTACATGACAATGGCATAAAGGGCAGTAAGTAAATATATATACAGTCAAACACCTAAGGGACCAATGAAAACACATGTTTATATATTATATATATTAAAACCATTTTCTTTGAAAGAACAGACCTGTCAAGTGTCACATGAATCATGTGAGACACATGCTAAGCGTATCCAATTTTGTGGAAAATTCCTTTGATCTTTTGATCTTTGACAATTTTGACCAATCTCATGTGAGGATTTTCAAAACTTGACAGGCCTGAAAAAAGCAGAGAAATCTTTGACAAAAATTTGGTATTTGGTGAAAATCAAAGTATCAGTAAACAGAAAGTGGTCATGTGCCAACCCTTAGTAACTTAAAACTACTGACATGATTAAACTTATCATTTTCAAGTTTCAGACATAATTTCATAATGTAAAGCATCATGTACAAATGATACATACCTACATGCTAATTCTCCATCCATTGCATCATGTTCATCTGTGCTGGAAAAGGACACCCTACCACCAATCACTGCCCCAATAACATACACTAGCCAAGACAAACGACCTACAATAGAAAGTATAATAAAATGTCAAGGAAGATGCCCTACCACCAATCAATGCCCCAATAATATATACTAGCGACATGGCAAATGACCTGAAATAGAATGTATCATACAATGTATAGTCAAGACAAACAACCTAAACTAGTATAATATAATGTCCAGGTAGATACCCTACTTCTAACACTGTCCCAATAACATATACTAGCAAAGACAAATAAGCCAGAATAGAAACTACATGTACATAAATATTTCAATTCTTTATATAGCATCAACTCAGAAACATAAACTGTTCATAAAAATCTAAAAATGCCATTACTTCATTTAAAACTAGAGCTGTCGCCAAATGGCAACCAATAATGCCACCGCTCACTTAACCGTGAATCAAAACGGCAAGTGCAAATTTCAGTATTTATGGACGCATTATAAGTTTGGACAGGATAATATACCTTCCCCTTTTTAAAGAAAATATACAAAGTTGAATCATCTCCTTTCACAATTTCAAGCAGCAATCAAGTGATGAGCCCTAAAATCATTTCTATGGGTGCAAGGCAACCTTTCTATGAAGTTTCATCCAATTATAGGCTCTTTAAATTTTCCTGCCTTTTGTCAGTTTGCATTGCAATGGCAGCTACATGTATTTTGAGAATTCTGAGCCCAAAAATCCTTTCTATTGGTGCTCGGCAAATTTTCATGTAATTTAAGGCACTTTGAATTTTCCCACATTTTTTTCAGTTGCCATGGCAACAGCTCCCATTTGGAAAATTCTGAGACCCAAAATCATTTCTATGGGTGCTAGACAACTTTCCTGTAAAGTTTCATCCAATTTCAGGCACTTTGAATTTTCCTGCTTTTTTTTAGTTTCCATGTCAATAGGGCCATTCTGAATATTCCAATCTACTTATTGTTAGTTAGATTCCTTTGAAGTAGTTGGAATTTGCAAAGTGTCTGAAAAACGTTCTATTCTTACGGACCGACGGAAGAAAGGCCAGACAAGAGTAAACAAAATGCCCCCCCCCACCTCCGACTTTTCGTTGCCAGGGAATAACAACTGCAGATACTTAATCTCTAAACGGAAATTGAAAATGGGCAAACTGCATTATATATGTTTCAACAGGGTATATGTAGATACATGTTCATGTAAGTATGGTAGGCAAACTCCATTATGTATGTTGCAATAGGTAGATACATGTCAATATGCCAGTTACCTTCCTGTATTGTAAGTTCTACAGCTGGTGACCCTGCTGATACTAATTCTTGGTATCTCTGTGCTGCCTCATCAAATAATTGTACTAATAATGCACATGTTTTATCATATTCACAACGTCCTATACCAGATATCTGTAATAATAAAAATATTGAAACTGAAACCAAATTTTGTGTTAAATACTGTACCAGTCAGTTTTTATTTGTGATGTTCTTTGGTAAATTTGAAAGAAAGGCAGTATATCAAATAGCATAAACTTAGTAGTAAGTCTTCCAGGAAAAGCATATGTTGCCTGCATAAAAACTTTTTGAATAATGAATTTTTTTTAATTATGATGTATTTTAAATGTTTTTTTTTTGTGAATATGCATGTAGTGTGACGTAATGACCTTTTTGTGACATGTGAATAAGCCATTTACTCAATAGGATTTGAGACAAGTGAAGACCCTAAAAGATGTCTTGCCCGTCCCTGCCTTGTCCTCTAAATTGATATGAAATCTAAATGAACTTATAAGAAAACTTAATGTGCACACTAGACTGTGAAATTACGGTCACTGACAAAAGCCATATACATGTAGCTTCCAAAGACCAACTAACATACAAAATATCATTGACCTACCATTTATGCATAATGAGAAACCAGATCAGCTCATTAGACCATGAAATTGAGGTCACGTGCACAGGGTTCGCGCTGGGCTTCGCCAATGTCGCAATTTGCGATTTTATTTTCATTCTGGCGACAAAAAATCGTTCCTGGCGATTTTTTTGGCGACAACGTTTTTCAAATCAACTTGCCGGTATTATCCAATTTTTACCCTTCTTAGTTGAAACCTTTCATGATTTTTGTTGTTAAAATAATCATAGGTAATAATTAAATGTCAATTTATAGCCTCTGGCAACAATATTGTAGTCCATTGATTATTTCCGGTCATCTGTTATTTACCTGAGCACGTGCCAAAATGACTTGTGACAGATACAAGCCCAATCAAGTATTATTATACACTAAAATTTTATACTTTTCTTTTTTGTTTTGTTTAATATCACTTCTTATTTTCATAAATATTCACGAAAACAAACGGATTAGATTATGCAATTATGAAGTTGAGTTACTTCCCCTTTTCTATGTTGTGAAAACGAAATTAAAGAGGCTTTGAGTGTTACTTTTTACTAAAAATTGTTTATCAAGTCTTATAAAATAAAAAATTGAACTAATTTTGAGGGATAATATTGAAGTTTAACAAACTTTATTCAAATAATTGCAAATTCAATTTTTGATTAATACCTTTATTGACCTATTGAAAGATAAACTATTTATTTGAAACTTGACAAGCAGAAGAAAACTTATTACAATATAACCCTTTCTCCCTCAATAGGGGAGACACCAGTGCCTTAAAATTCAAAAATAAGTCCATAATGACATGGCAGTGGCAGATACTCTTATTGCAGAAGATAGTAATGAAAACAACAAATCAAATCAACAAAAAATGTAAAAGATAAAGAAAAAAAAAGATTTAAAAAAATTCCTCATTGTGAGGGAAATAAAAACATCTGTCTGCAGATGAAACATTAACGACTTTGAAGGACATAACTGAAATGTTTGAAAACAGTACCCGCAAAAGGCAGAAAACAAGGAATGTTAAGCATACGATTCGAACTGAAACAGCAAAGCATGTAAATGATAAAAGAATTTGTGCCATCAAAACAAAACAATACAAAATAGAACTATTCATTTAGTGTGGAAGAAAGAACACAACAGTCTATCGTCCGACCTAGAAAACCAATTGGATGCTTCCTAATTGGCGACAAATTTTTGTAATTGGCGACAAAAAATACAAGTTGGCGATTTTTCTGGCGACAGATATTCAGAAGCCAGAGCCATCCCTGCGTGCACAAGTCATATGGCAGACTGTCAAGCATAGTCCAAGACCAACCAACATACAAAATATCATTGACCTACCACTAACAGATAATGAGAAACTAACATGTTCACTAGACCATAAAATTGAGGTCAAAAACAAAAGTCACCTGCCAGACTGACATGTACTACCCAAGACCAACCTACATACCAAATATTATCACCCTACCACTTCTAGTTATTGAGAAATGGACTTAAGCAGAGATTCTTAACATGGCCACTCAACTGTGAAATTGAGGTCAAGGACAAAAGTTACATGCAAGACTGACTTGTACAACCAAAGACCAACCTACATACCAAATATTATTAACCTACCACTTCTAGTTATTGAGAAATGGACTTAAGCAGAGAAACTTAANGACTTTTCTCTCCAGTGTCCGCCATATTTGTTCTTGGCACTCCTACCAAAAAGGTGGTGTAAAATTTCGACCCGCGAACAGTGTTCTCGGGTTGATGTTCGTGTCATTTGGGCGATTTTTTAACCCGAGAGCGTCGTTCTCGTGTCAAGAACAGCTCGCCCAAAGACAGCCCTTATGTCTGTAAGGTAGCACTCAATTAGTTCTACCAATGGACTATATATAATGTTCCTACATTAAACGGTTTTCAAAATATCCTGTATTTAGTAAAAGTTAATGCCGCCGCTGTCGTCATACTTTGTATGCCTATGTCTCGCTTTCCGTGACTTTCCTCGCGGGCGAGACAAAAATCTTTAATGGGATCCATATCGATACTCCAAGTTGAACTGCAGAAGCAAATCAACTTTTCCTATGAAAAATATTGTAGAAATTTTAAAGATTAGAGAATATCATAAGTTCCATCAAACAGAAGTACATGGGAGCCATGGGAGAAACCCTAAACTCTGTTGCACTACATAGGTCCCCATACTGATACTCCATGTTGAATTGCAGAAGGCTTGGATATGTGTTTCCTGAGAAGGATGTGACAGTAATTTTCAAGAAGGTAAAGATATTCTAAGTTAGGTCAAACAGAAAGTTGGCATGCCAGAGATCCCAAATTTTGTCACACTGTAAATGTTCACATATTGATATTCCATATTGAAGAAGGTTGGGATATGTGGTACCTGAGAAAAATGTTACAGAAGTTTTCAAGAAGAGGAAAATATTTTAAGTTCCATCAAAAAGGAAGGCATGCCAGAGATCCTAAACCCTGTTACACTATATGTATCCCCACTGATACTCAAGGTAAAGGTCTCAAAACTGATACTACATGCCAAATTGCTGTAGGCTGGGATATGTGGTTCCTGAGAAAAATATGACATTTTTTTTTTGTAATGCAAGACAATGGATAGTGGACCCTTTATGTTGCAACTGCACAAACGCAGGCAACTTAATTACAAGAACCTTCCTACAGTTACTGACTTACTTGTTCTAACTGTTGTGTAATCATACCAGAGTCATCTAATGGGTCATCCATACCATCTCTAAAATAAAACATATACATATGTATTTTAATTTAGATAGGAAAATACAACTTTAAACAAGGCATCTAGAAGCCACTGTTGACTATTTATACCCCAAATATAAACAGTATCTAATAACCTGTAGAAGTTTAAAAATGCATCCTATAATGTGGTCTGGCCACCATGTAAATGTGCACTGTGCATTTTACTTTTCTTAAAAAGTTGTTTTTTTCCATATTTTCAGCTATCTTTGGATTTTTTTTAATTTTACATGTATATTGCATTGCTCTTGAAATATCTGGAGTCATTAGGGTATGCCTCCATTATGAGCAACTCTTCCTAAATCCCTTGGTATTTGCAGGAATGCTCCAATATATATTTCAGACAAGTATCGTGTATTTTGTTGTTTTTTTTTATATTTTTCCCCTTTTTCATTCTATGACTGGACTTTGTCATTCTATCACATTCACAGGAATTCTACAGCGGGCAACACATGTGTTCTGAGGAACACCCAGGCATTTTTTGGTTAGAACATGTATTTTACCAGGATCTTAGCACAATGAATATAAGGCCAAAATAAAGGAAAATAATGGACACCTACTGTATTTGCTAGTGATAAAACCCCACCCTTGTATAAGTCCCACGTCTGTTTTTCAAGAAAAAATCCAGTTTTGTTCACAGATAAGCCCCCCGGTCTATAAGCCCTCACCCTGGTCCAAGAAGAAGTACCTAGTCAAAGTTCGATGTCCAAATCTGCAACCACTATGCGGTAAGTAGAGGTGAGTATAAGCTCAATAAATCACTTTTTAAGTGATATTTGTTGAGCATGTATACAATAAAACTACAATTTAATAAAATAAATATATAAAAATATGTTGTTATTGTTTTCCTTTGACATCCCAATTAAGGAAATTTGAAGACAGTAAGGAGACCATGGGCTTTGATTGTCGGTATGATCACTCATTTCTGCAAAATAAAGTCCAATTTGTTTGGCATTTTAATAACTCATTAGTTATTTTGTAACCCTGTATGGTTTGACTGGTACTAATTGCCACTTTAATTTATTTGTAAAATCGTTAATTGGGTGACACAAGCCAGAGGGACAAGCCATGTGATCAATGACCTTCCATGCCAATCAAAGATGAACAACACTCACCTTTATTGTTATTTCAGTCTACTGACAGAGTCATTTGAGATTAATTAAAATGCAATAAATGTAGTAGTTTTTCAACTCATCAAATGCTAATTACAATATTTCCTCCGATTTACATGATAAATAGGACATCTGCCATTTGTATTTACTGTTCACGCATGTGTATTGGTAATGGGGGTCCATTAGGGATATTTAAATTTCTCATACATGTTAAATCATCTTAAAAATCTTTTATGCGTATTAAATGATTTAAGGAACAATTTCACATGCCATCTATATGCATTCTATCATTTTATTTCCATCCTGAAATTATTAATGAAATAAACATAGATCTTTAAACATGATATGTGATTTTCAGCCAAAACAGGAATTGCATGGATTGTCTCCCATATAGTAAACAAATATGGAGGAAGTTCACGATGATTGAAGGAAGACAAGGATGCTAGTGGCAAATAAAAACACCAGTACTATCTTGTAGACTTTTTATTATTAGACAACAAATGAAACACTATACTGTAAACCGGGAAATTTTCGAGCCGTCTTTATTTCGCGGCAAATTGACAAGATTTCAGTTTGCGCAGTTTTGAATTCGTGCTGCCAAATTGTTTGCCATTAACTTCAATAAAAGAAAAGCATATTTGCCGTTTTATTTTTGCACTTCAATTCAAAACGCGAAAATCACGAAAATAAAACTGCCGCGAAAATTTCCCGGTTTACAGTATATAACTGAAGAAAGATACTAGAATGTCAGTCAAAAAGCAGTTCTGCATTATTTTTTCTGCGTCAAGTGCAAAAATCAGGAAAAATTCACAAATTAACCCCACCTCTGTATAAGCCCCAGGGTGATTTTCCCAGGAAAAAAGTCGGTGTTAATACAACGGAAAATATGGTATATGCAAATCAACTACAAACTATCAGCAGACATAAAATTATTTCGATTTTAAAATAACATTGTTATCCAGGCAGACCTATGGTTTACAATGTAACAACAGCCATAACAAAGTTTTTCTGAAGTTCTTCTGCACAAAACATACTATGACATCATCTATTTCAGGATAAAGACTTTTGTGAAGTCACTTATTATGATATTTATGGCTAGTCGTCATGGTAGCCATACTAGACTAAATATTTACACTTACTTTACAACCATTGTAACAGATTCTAGACGTGACATGACATAAGCTTTCATTACTTCTGGTGTATATGTCTCTAACATGTGTGGTTCTGTGGCCTTGACATAGGGAACTGATGCCACCATTCTCTGCCATAGACTTAATAAGTAATGAACACTGTTTGGTGCAAACTGCCACATTTGCTGAAAAACAAACTCAGCATATTACATAATTCTAAGAAATGTAAGATTGCTGATTTACCACTCCCATCCCATTTATTTTTTATTGAATTACTATATTGAATGAGTTTACTATACAACTTACGACTGGGGCATTTTTTTCTCTTAGAACTATGAGTTTTTCTTCAGCCTGTTTGTAAAACCGTTTTAAGGGTTGCAACGACCATCTGCAACTTTTTTGAGGAAAGTACATCATTTGCGTTTCCTTTGCAGTTTCATTTTGGATTGTGATCTGTGATTATAATTTTAATTCATAGTTATTTTGAATCCTGCTATAGTTGTATATGTATACGAGAGTATCTGCCACAATGTTATGTCCCTTACATGTACTGGTTTCATAAATACATACCTGTAGACTGGTAACTGTAAATTCTGCTATTCGTTTGATAGTATCAGAATAATTATCCACCTTGACTAATTCTCCAAGCTGGTAATTTGATTTAAGTCTAGCTAATAATCTGCAGAATTCATGGTAATTACTTGGATCTGATAAACCCTGGAATAAAGGTATAAAACTGTAATATTTCCAACAACATACTTTATTCAAGACAACAAAAAGGAAGCTTAACCGTTTTTCATTTTTACACACATGAATATGTGTTTAACGGACACATTGCCCTGCCTCGCAACTGTTTTGAACAATGTTATATTTTGTGAACAGTAAAGCATAAAGTTGGAGCCAGGGATAATTTTTTTTTTATACGATTTTTGAATATCATACTCTAATATAATTTAATGATAATAGGATACATCCTTCACAGAAATGAATCTTAAACCTGTAGGTAAACCTCATACTATCCCTCTTTTTTCCATGTTCAGTGAAGTATGAAGTTGGTTGCATGTGTAAATTTTTCTTAGGATTTTTTTAGTTATACCCTACGGTGTATTTATATAAAGTTTAATGATAATAGCATACATCCTTCACAGCAAAAAACTTCAACCTGTGGGTAAACCTCATACTATGCCTCTTTTTTTCATGATTAGTGAAGTATGAAGTTTCATACATAAATTTTTATTATGATTTTTTTTAAATTATACCGTAATTGTATCAATATAAGGTTTAATGATAAAAGCATACACCAATCACAGACAAAACCCTTAAACATGTGAAATTAAAGAACAAATAATGTACCTTATATGCAATATAATGACAAAACCCTTAAACATGTGAAATTAAAGAACAAATAATGTACCCTATATGCAATATAATGCATAGAAATGATAAAGTTCAACAATGTGTAGTTTTCTGAAAAAATATCAAAATCAAAGTAGCATGCACATCTTTGATATGTGCACAATCAACCAGCAAAATAATAACTTCCTATCTAATAAACTGTAGGAGTTATCCGGAAAAATGGTGTACCCTATATGCAATATAATTCATATAAATGACATAGTTCAACAATGTGTAGTTTTCTGAAAAATTATCAAAAATCAAAATCCAAGTAGTATGCACATCTTTGATATGTGCAAAATCAGCCTGCAAAATAAAAACTTCCTAGCTTAAAAACTGTAGGAGGAGTTATCCGGACAAATGGTGTACCCTATATGCAATATAATGCATAACAAGAATATGTGTCTAACGGACACAATGCCCCGCCTCGCACTTATTTTGAACAATGCTATATTTCATGATCATTCAAGCATGAATTTGGTAGCCGGGATAAATTTTTATTATGATTTTTGTTAAATTATACCCTAATGTGTATTTATATTAAGTTTCATGATAATAGCATACATCCTTCACAGAAAAAAAAAAACTTCAACCTAAGGGTAAACCTCATACTACCCCGTTTTATCTAAGATCGGTGAAGCATGAAGTTGGTAGCCGGGATAAATTTTTACAATGATTTTTGTTTAATTATACCCTAACATGTATTTATACAAAGTTTCATGATGATAGCACAAATCCTTCACAGAAAAAAACTTCAACCTAAGGGTAAACCTCATACTACCCCCTTTTTTCCATGATCAGTGAAGCATGAAGTTGGTAGCATGGGTAAATTTTTATTATGATTTTTGTTTAATTATACCCTGGTGTGTATTCATATAAAGTTTCATGATAAAAGCATAAATCCTTCACAGAAAAAAAACTTCAACCTACGGGTAAACCTCATACATCCCCCTTTTATCCAAGATCAGTGAAGCATGAAGTTGGTAGCCAGGATAAATTTTTATTATGATTTTTGTTGAATTATACCCTAATGTGTATTTATACAAAGTTTCATGATAATAGCATACATCCTTCAGAGAAAAAAACTTCAACCTAAGGGTAAACCTCATACTTCCCCCCTTTTATCCAAGATCAGTGAAGCATGAAGTTGGTAGCCGGGATGAATTTTTATTGTGATTTTTTATGAATTATACTGTAATGTGTATTTATACAAAGTTTCATGATGATAGCATACATCCTTCACAGAAAAAAACTTCAACCTAAGGGTAAACCTCATATTACCCCCCTTTTTTCCATGATAAGTGAGGCATGAAGTTGGTAGCTGGGATACATTTTTATTATGATTTTTGTTTATTTATATCCTAATGTGTATTTATACAAAGTTTCATGATAAAAGCATACATCCTTCACAGAATAAAAACTTAAACCTAAGGGTAAACCTAACTTGGGACGGACGGACGGACGAACAGACGGACAGAACCGAACACTATATGCCCCCCTACTATAGTAGGTGGGGCATAAAAATGACAAAGTTCAACAATGTGTAGTTTGCTAAAAAATTATCAAAAATGAAAATCCAAGTAGTATGCACATCTTTGATATGTGCACAATCAAATTGCAAAATAAAAACTTCCTAGCTTAACAAGAGACTCTCAAGAGCCTGTATCGCTCACCTGGACCATGGCTGCCATAGATAAAAGGCATTTCCAATAGGAAAAACGAAAAATAACATTTTGCAGAATACTTTTTTTTTCTAAAATTACAGTATTCTTGTTTAGTTTCCATGGCAACCAAAAGATCCACCATCCATTACAACCCATAACAGAACACCATTCAAAAAAAAATTGGGCAGGGGTTCCCCTTATAATTAAAGTAATTCATAGTGCTGAAATTAAAACATGCAGACTATTTTTCAAATAAAAATTCAAAAATTTGGGCAGAGGTTCCCCTTAAAATCTATAGGGCCAATGTAAAAACTATGTTCCAGATGGGGGCCATCTTGGATGAGGTATGGACCTACCAGATACATTTTTTGGGTGGGACCACCTAAGGACCATTGTGGCTTAGATTGGTTCTAATTGGACTAGTAGTTTCTGAGAAGAAGATCTTTGAATGTTTAATATTCCATAGGGTCCAATGTTAAAACTATGTTCCCGCTGGCAGCCATCTTGGACCTGCCGGATACCTTTTTTGGAAGGGACCATCTAAGGACCATTGTGACCAAGTTTGGTTATAATTGGACTAGTAGTTTCTGAGAAGAAGATCTTTGAATGTGTTTAACCATAGGGTCCAATGTTAAAACTATGTTCCCCGCTGGCGGCCATCTTGGATTAGGTACGGACCTGT
>MJUU01034030.1:4308-15392 GCA_002080025.1 Modiolus philippinarum | reverse complement strand
CCCCCCCCCCCCCCCCCTTCAGGTTAAATGGTCGGTCCCTAAGTATTTTCCAAAGTTGCGTCATTATGTTCTCATTATTGATTGTCCTAACAAACTGGCTTATTCTTTTTTTATATATATAAAACTATCATTTTAAACATTAAACAAACATTCTAAGCTTCATATGTATCTATTTTTGGCTGAACCACTCACGGTTCAGCCATACTTTATCTGTCAGGTATAACACCACTAATTCAGTTTTCCATAGACTCCCATGTTAAATTGCGCATGTTTCAAATTTTGTAGAAATTTTACTTAAAGTTTAAATGAAGTGACACGTGTCTCAACTTAAAAAGGCATCTTTCAAGAAACTCTCATGAGAAAATCAACTCCCCTTAACTTGCATATAAGAAAGAACTGCTTCCCGGGAGTGAACAACACAAGGATCGGTACTTCCTGCTTGAATTTGACAGAAAAAATTCCTCCGCCGCCAATGCCCATTAATTTTTTATTTCTTGACAAAATAATATAAATTTAGGCTCAAAAGAAGACTTACAATACAAACTTTCCAATTAAATAAGATTCAGCTGCCAACACTTTAAATATGTAACAAAATAAACACTATATTGGAACTATATCGTCTCCTATCAGGACTAAATTCACTGGTTTCCGAATTAGTGGTGTTATACCTATAACAGAAAATAATGGCCCGTAGATCCATTATTGCTTTTATTTCGTCTTCTTCAATGTATATGTAACGTAAAGCACATAATTTCAGATAAAAAAATCCATAATCACAAAATTTATGGGCTGAAATAAAATCGTGCATATCAGTGCTTTTGCACTTGGATTTTCGGAATTTTCATACTATTGCATTATCGGATCTATTAAAGGTTATTAACTGCATTTTAGTGGAGTGAACTTCTAAAATGTAACTTATTTCATGCTAAAAATACGTTGAAAACAAACATTGATATCTAGTCTTAAGATTTGAGACCTATCGTTTATGAAAAAAATGCTTCACCAACACCCCCCCCTTTTCCATCGGTGGTGCAAAACTGCGTGTGTTATGACTTTCTATGGGCAAAAATTGCTCGCTTATGGATTTTTTCAGGCAATCACAGCTGACTTGAGTCTGTTTATGCGAATCTGAGGAATTAAACCAGTTCATATCCAGCTTTATCGGTCTTGGTCAGTAATCACGTGACCAATCCACTTGTCATCGTACTGACTGTAATTAGTATTGGAGTGAATGGGAATGTTACAATAAATATTGATTTATGTTTTAAATTTTAATTATGAAATTTAGTTGGACCTAGTTTCATAAACTTCAATCATTTCTGATTTCAATGGTATGATTTTTATCAGTTTAAATTATTCGGAAATTAGTTCCAATTTCAATTTAATGTTAGACCCGTTTTTCTCGATTATATGCATTATGGCCTATAGAAAATCGTGAAAATCCCAAGACCCCCACCTCGTTCTACTCGAAATATTTAATTTGTAATTTATTTCTAAAAGTAGTTGGACCTAGTTCCAATATCTGCAATAATTGTTCTTTAAAAATATCGCATTTCCGTCAGTTTAGGTATTGACCAAACTAGTTCCATTTTGAATTTAAAATTGTCAAATTTCGGTGTAAATCGTGTAAATTGTTCTCATTCAAGATGGCAACCGCTCACTCGATGTAGTAGTTTCCATCAGGAAATTATTGTGATTTTGATAATCTTTTCGTTCGATTTGAAGATTTGTTTTTGTTTTTGTTTTTGTTTTTATTCTTAAAATTTTACATGATTTTAAAACATAGAAAAGGTTATTACCAAAAATGTCTCTGGTTAAAAGCGGGACAAAATATATTGTCCCTGTTAAAAGCAAATATCCGCATACATTATTTCAGAGAAGTATGCAATCTTTTCTATGTCTCGTATAGTTTCATTTGTCACCTGTAAGGCCTTGGATACCTTGTAAATTTGTTACCTGTTACGACTGAATTAATTGTTTATTCCAATGCGGTGTAAATGTTGTCTGTACAGGTGTCGAATTATTGTCAATATACAAGCATGTACTTCAATATACAACCGTGTACAGTAGTTAATAAGTTAATTGAGGTAGATCACAAAAATTTGTTGCAGGAACAAGTGTTAATCATATGATTTCACAAAAACATATTTTGAACTTTGTTAGTTTTAGTTTATAATTATCAATTAATTTAATTAGTATCTGAAAGGAAGAATTAATAGAAAATCAGGTTTAAGGGTAAATTTTACAATAAAAAATGATATAACTCGTAAAAGCTTATTTTTTTTTATTATAAAGTCAGAAAAAACATTGAAACCTAATTACACAAATTCCAAATATATTGATTTATCTTTAAAAAAAATATATGATGATTACCTCTGCACGATCAAACATACGAGAGTTATCGTTCCTAATTATGTCTCGCATAGTTGGATATGTAATATCCTCTAAAAAGATGTAGTAGCCGTTGGACAAACTCCGGCGTCTCATTGAAATGGCAAATTGGGAGGTCCGAAAATCACTCCAAATTTCCTTTACTCAATGCATTTTTTCTCTTTCTTTATCCAAACACATTCTTTGCTGTATTCTCAAGTCACGTTTCGGCTTTTGATCGATACCAAATGCATATTTCGGTTTTACAATGCGTATTTCAATTGTTTGCGTAAAATCCGTAAAATTATTACGTAACATCGGTTTTAATGTCCAAATATGGTATTCCAAAGCCTTTGACAACAAAATAAGTTGAAAATCGTCAATATGGGTCCAACTTGATTGTTAGGTATCAAAATAAGCAGCTTTTGAAGGAAATCCGATTTTTGTGATTTTTTGTATTAGGTATAACACCACTAATTCAGTCTTCCATAGACTCCCATGTTAAATTGCGGATGTTTCAAATTTTGTAGAAATTTTACTTAAAGTTTAAATGAAGTGACACGTGTCTCAACTTAAAAGGGCATCTTTCAAGAAACTCTCATGAGAAAATCAACCCCCCCCTCTTAACTTGCATATAAGAAAGAACTGGTTCCCGGAAGTGAACAACACAAGGATCGGTACTTCCTGCTTGAATTTGACAGAAAAAAATTCCTCCGCCGCCAATGCCCATAAATTTTTTTTTCTTGACAAAATAATATAAATTTAGGCTCAAAAGAAGCCTTACAATACAAACTTTCCAATTAAATAAGATTCAGCTGCCAGCACTTTGAATAGTAACAAAATAAACACTATATTGGAACTATATCGTCTCCTATGAGGACTAAATTCACATATGTGTCCGACTGGTTTCAGAATTAGTGGTGTTATACCTATAACAAAAATAATGGCCCGTAGATCCATTATTGCTTTTATTTCGTCTTCTTCAATGTACATGTAACGTAAAACACCTAATTTCAGATAAAAAAATCCATAATCACAAAATTTATGGGCTGAAATAAAATCGTGCATATCAGTGCTTTTGCACTTGGATTTTCGGAATTTTCATACTATTGCATTATCGGATCTATTAAAGGTTATTAACTGCATTTTAGTGGAGTGAACTTCTAAAATGTAACTTATTTCATGCTAAAAATACGTTGAAAACAAACATTGATATCTAGTCTTAAGATTTGAGACCTAATCCACTTGTCATCGTACTGACTGTAATTAGTATTGGAGTGAATGGGAATGTTACAATAAATATTGATTTATGTTTTAAATTTTAATTATGAAATTTAGTTGGACCTAGTTTCATAAACTTCAATCATTTCTGATTTCAATGGTATGATTTTTATCAGTTTAAATTATTTGGAAATTAGTTCCAATTTCAATTTAATGTTAGACCCGTTTCTCTCGATTATATGCATTATGGCCTATAGAAAATCGTGAAAAACCCAAGACCCCCACCTCGTTCTACTCGAAATATCTAATTTGTAATTTATTTCTAAAAGTAGGTGCACCTAGTTCCAATATCTGCAATAATTGTTCTTTAAAAATATCGCATTTCTGTCAGTTTAGGTATTGAGCAAACTAGTTCCATTTTGAATTTAAAATTGTCAAATTTCGGTGTAAATCGTGTAAATTGTTCTCATTCAAGATGGCAACCGCTCACTCGATGTAGTAGTGTCCATCAGGAAATTATTGTGATTTTGATAATCTTTTCGTTCGATTTGAAGATTTGTTTTTGTTTTTATTCTTAAAATTTTACATGATTTTAAAACATAGAAAAGGTTATTACCAAAAATGTCTCTGGTTAAAAGCGGGACAAAATATATTGTCCCTGTTAAAAGCAAATATCCGCATACATTATTTCAGAGAAGTATGCAATCTTTTCTATGTCTCGTATAGTTTCATTTGTCACCTGTAAGGCCTTGGATACCTTGTAAATTTGTTTCCTGTTACGACTGAATTAATTGTTTATTCCAATGCAGTGTAAATGTTGTCTGTACAGGTGTCGAATTATTGTCAATATACATCCATGTACTTCAATATACAACCGTGTACAGTAGTTAATAAGTTAATTGAGGTAGATCACAAAAATTTGTTGCAGGAACAAGTGTTAATCATATGATTTCACAAAAACATATTTTGAACTTTGTTATTTTTAGTTTATAATTATCAATTAATTTAATTAGTATCTGAAAGGAAGAATTAATAGAAAATCAGGTTTAAGGGTAAATTTTACAATGAAATGATATCACTCGTGAAAACTTATTTTTTTTATTATAAAGTCAGAAAAAACATTGAAACCTAATTACACAAATTCCAAATATATTGATTTATCTTTAAAAAAATATATATGATGATTACCTCTGCACGATCAAACATACGAGAGTTATCGTTCCTAATTATGTCTCGCATAGTTGGATATGTAATATCCTCTAAATAAGATGTAGTAGCCGTTAGACAATCTCCGGCGTCTCATTGAAATGGCAAATTGGGAGGTCCGAAAATCACTCCAGATTTCCTTTAGTCAATGCATTTTTTTTTCTCTTTCTTTATCCAAACATATTTTTTGCTGTATTCTCAAGTCACGTTTCGGCTTTTGATCGATACACAATGCATATTTCGGTTTTACAATCCGTATTTCAACTGTTTGCATAAAATCCGTAAAATCATTACGTAACATCGGTTTTAATGTCCAAATATGGTATTCCAAAGCCTTTGACAACAAAATAAGTTGAAAATCGTCAATACGGGTCCAACTTAATTGTTAGGTATCAGAATAAGCAGCTTTTGAAGGAAATCCGATTTTTGTGAGTTTTTGTATTAGGTATAACACCACTAATTCAGTCTTCCATAGACTCCCATGTTAAATTGCGCATGTTTCAAATTTTGTAGAAATTTTACTTAAAGTTTAAATGAAGTGATACGTGTCTCAACTTAAAAAGGCGTTTTCAAGAAACTCTCATGAGAAAATCAACCCCCCCTTAACTTGCATATAAGAAAGAACTGGTTCCCGGAAGTGAACAACACAAGGATCGGTACTTCCTGCTTGAATTTGACAGAAAAAATTCCTCCGCCGCCAATGCCCATAAAATTTTTATTTCTTGACAAAATAATATAAATTTAGGCTCAAAAGAAGCCTTACAATACAAACTTTCCAATTAAATAAGATTCAGCTGCCAACACTTTGAATATGTAACAAAATAAACACTATATTGGAACTATATCGTCTCCTATCAGGACTAAATTCACATATGTGTCCGACTGGTTTCCGAATTAGTGGTGTTATACCTATAACAGAAAATAATGGCCCGAAGATCCATTATTGCTTTTATTTCGCCTTCTTCGATGTATATGTAACGTAAAACACCTAATTTCAGATAAAAAAATCCATAATCACAAAATTTATGGGCTTAAATAAAATCGTGCATATCAGTGCTTTTGCACTTGGATTTTCGGAATTTTCATACTATTGCATTATCGGATCTATTAAAGGTTATTAACTGCATTTCAGTGGAGTGAACTTCTAAAATGTAACTTATTTCATGCTAAAAATACGTTGAAAACAAACATTGATATCTAGTCTTAAGATTTGAGACCTATCGTTTATGAAAAAATTGCTTCACCAACACCCACCCCCCTTTTCCATCGGTGATGCAAAACTGCGTGTGTTATGACTTTCTATGGGCAAAAATTGCTCGCTTATGGATTTTTTCAGGCAATCACAGCTGACTTGAGTCTGTTTATGCGAATCTGAGGAATTAAACCAGTTCATATCCAGCTTTATCGGTCTTGGTCAGTAATCACGTGACCAATCCACTTGTCATCGTACTGAGGAGTGAATGGGAATGTTACAATAAATATTGATTTATGTTTTAAATTTTAATTATGAAATTTAGTTGGACCTAGTTTCATAAACTTCAATCATTTCTGATTTCAATGGTATGATTTTTATCAGTTTAAATTATTCGGAAATTAGTTCCAATTTCAATTTAATGTTAGACCCGTTTTTCTCGATTATATGCATTATGGCCTATAGAAAATCGTGAAAAACCCAAGACCCCCACCTCGTTCTACTCGAAGTATTTAATTTGTAATTTATTTCTAAAAGTAGTTGGACCTAGTTCCAATATCTGCAATAATTGTTCTTTAAAAATATCACATTTCTGTCAGTTTAGGTATTGACCAAACTAGTTCCATTTTGAATTTAAAATTGTCAAATTTCGGTGTAAATCGTGTAAATTGTTCTCATTCAAGATGGCAACCGCTCACTCGATGTAGTAGTTTCCATCAGGAAATCATTGTGATTTTGATAATCTTTTCGTTCGATTTGAAGATTTGTTTTTGTTTTTGTTTTTGTTTTTATTCTTAAAATTTTACATGATTTTAAAACATAGAAAAGGTTATTACCAAAAATGTCTCTGGTTAAAAGCGGGACAAAATATATTGTCCACGTTAAAAGCAAATATCCGCATACATTATTTCAGAGAAGTATGCAATCTTTTCTATGTCTCGTATAGTTTCATTTGTCACCTGTAAGGCTTTGGATACCTTGTAAATTTGTTACCTGTTACGACTGAATTAATTGTTTATTCAAATGCGGTGTAAAGGTTGTCTGTACAGGTGTTGAATTATTGTCAATATACAACCATGTACTTCAATATACAACCGTGTACAGTAGTTAATAAGTTAATTGAGGTAGATCACAAAAATTTGTTGCAGGAACAAGTGTTAATCATATGATTTCACAAAAACATATTTTGAACTTTGTAATTTTTAGATTATAATTATCAATTAATTTAATTAGTATTTGAAAGGAAAAATTAATAGAAAATCAGATTTAAGGGTAAATTTTACAATGAAATGATATAACTTGTAAAAGCTTATTTTTTTTATTATAAAGTCAGAAAAAACATTGAAACCTTATTACACAAATTCCAAATATATTGATTTATCTTTAAAAAAATATATATGATGATTACCTCTGTACGATCAAACATACGAGAGTTATCGTTCCTAATTATGTCTCGCATAGTTGGATATGTAATATCCTCTAAATAAGATGTAGTAGCCGTTAGACAAACTCCGGCGTCTCATTGAAATGGCAAATTGGGAGGTCCGAAAATCACTCCAAATTTCCTTTACTCAATGCATTTTTTTCTCTTTCTTTATCCAAACACATTCTTTGCTGTATTCTCAAGTCACGTTTCGGCTTTTGATCGATACACAATGCATATTTCGGTTTTCCAGTGCGTATTTCAACTGTTTGCGTAAAATCCGTAAAATTATTACGTAACATCGGTTTTAATGTCCAAATATGGTATTCCAAAGCCTTTGACAACAAAATAAGTTGAAAATCGTCAATACGGGTCCAACTTGATTGTTAGGTATCAAAATAAGCAGCTTTTGAAGGAAATCCGATTTTTTGTGATTTTTTTGTATTAGGTATAACACCACTAATGTAGTCTTCCATAGACTCCCATGTTAAATTGCGCATGTTTCAAATTTTGTACAAATTTTACTTAAAGTTTAAATGAAGTGACACGTGTCTCAACTTAAAAAGGCATCTTTCAAGAAACTCTCATGAGAAAATCAACCCCCCTTTACTTGCATATAAGAAAGAACTGGTTCCCGGAAGTGAACAACACAAGGATCGGTACTTCCTGCTTGAATTTGACAGAAAAAATTCCTCCTCCGCCAATGCCCATAAAATATTTATTTCTTCACAAAATAATATAAATTTAGGCACAAAAGAAGCCTTACAATACAAACTTTCCAATTAAATAAGATTCAGCTGCCAACACTTTGAATATGTAACAAAATAAACACTATATTGGAACTATAACGTCTCATATCAGGACTAAATTCACATATGTGCCCGACTGGTTTCCGAATTAGTGGTGTTATACCTATAACAGAAAATAATGGCCCGTAGATTGATTATTGCTTTTATTTCGTCTTCTTCAATGTATATGTAACGTAAAACACCTAATTTCAGATAAAAAAATCCATAATCACAAAATCTATGGGCTGAAATAAAATCGTGCATATCAGTGCTTTTGCACTTGGATTTTCGGAATTTTCATACTATTGCATTATCGGATCTATTAAAGTTTATTAACTGCATTTTAGTGGAGTGAACTTCTAAAATGTAACTTATTTCATGTTAAAAATACGTTGAAAACAAACATTGATATCTAGTCTTAAGATTTGAGACCTATCGTTTATGAAAAAATTGCTTCACCAACACCCCCCTTTCCATCGGTGGTGCAAAACTGCGTGTGTTATGACTTTCTATGGGCAAAAATTGCTCGCTTATGGTTTTTTTTTCAGGTAATCACAGATGACTTGAGTCTGTTTATGCGAATCTGAGGAATTAAACCAGTTCATATCCAGCTTTATCGGTCTTGGTCAGTAATCACGTGACCAATCCAGTTGTCATCGTACTTACTGTAATTAGTATTGGAGTGAATGGGAATGTTACAATAAATATTGAGTTATGTTTTGAAATTTTAATCATGAAATTTAGTTGGACCTAGTTTCATAAACTTCAATCATTTCTGATTTCAATGATATGATTTTTATCAGTTTAAATTATTCGGAAATTAGTTCCAATTTAAATTTAATGTTAGACCCGTTTTTCTCGATTATATGCATTATGGCCTATAGAAAATCGTGAAAAACCCAAGCCCCCCACCTCGTTCTACTCGAAATATTTAATTTGTAATTTATTTCTAAAAGTAGTTGGACCTAGTTCCAATATCTGCAATAATTGTTCTTTAAAAATATCGCATTTCTGTCAGTTAAGGTATTGAGCAAACTAGTTCCATTTTGAATTTAAAATTGTCAAATTTCGGTGTAAATCGTGTAAATTGTTCTCATTCAAGATGGCAACCGCTCACTCGATGTAGTAGTTTCCATCAGGAAATTATTCGTTCGATTTGAAGATTTGTTTTTGTTTTTGTTTTTGTTTTTATTCTTAAAATTTTACATGATTTTAAAACATAGAAAAGGTTATTAACAAAAATGTCTCTGGTTAAAAGCGGGACAAAATATATTGTCCCTGTTAAAAGCAAATATCCGCATACATTATTTCAGAGAAGTATGCAATCTTTTCTATGTCTCGTATAGTTTCATTTGTCACCTGTAAGGCCTTGGATACCTTGTAAATTTGTTACCTGTTACGACTGAATTAATTGTTTATTCCAATGCAGTGTAAATGTTGTCTGTACAGGTGTCGAATTATTGTCAATATACAACCATGTACTTCAATATACAACCGTGTACAGTAGTTAATAAGTTAATTGAGGTAGATCACAAAAATTTGTTGCAGGAACAAGTGTTAATCATATGATTTAATGTTAATCATATGATTTCACAAAAACATATTTTGAACTTTGTTATTTTTAGTTTATAATTATCAATTAATGTAATTAGTATCTGAAAGGAAGAATTAATAGAAAATCAGGTTTAAGGGTAAATTTTACAATGAAATGATATAACTCGTAAAAGCTTATTTTTTTTTATTATAAAGTCAGAAAAAACATTGAAACCTAATTACACAAATTCCAAATATATTGATTTATCTTAAAGAAAAATATATGATGATTACCTCTGCACGATCAAACATACGAGAGTTATCGTTCCTAATTATGTCTCGCATAGTTGGATATGTAATATCCTCTAAATAAGATGTAGTAGCCGTTAGACAAACTCCGGCGTCTCATTGAAATGGCAAATTGGGAGGTCCGAAAATCACTCCAAATTTCCTTTACTCAATGCATTTTTTTCTCTTTCTTTCTCCAAACACATTCTTTGCTGTATTCTCAAGTCACGTTTCGGCTTTTGATCGATACACAATGCATATTTCGGTTTTACAATGCGTATTTCAACTGTTTGCGTAAAACCCGTAAAATTATTACGTAACATCGGTTTTAATGTCCAAATATGGTGTTCCAAAGCCTTTGACAACAAAATAAGTTGAAAATCGTCAATACGGGTCCAACTTGATTGTTAGGTATCAAAATAAGCAGCTTTTGAAGGAAATCCGATTTTTGTGATTTTTTGTATTAGGTATAACACCACTAATTCAGTCTTCCATAGACTACCATGTTAAATTGCGGATGTTTCAAATTTTGTAGAAATTTTACTTAAAGTTTAAATGAAGTGACACGTGTCTCAACTTAAAAAGGCATCTTTAAAGGAACTCTCATGAGAAAATCAACCCCCCTTAACTTGCATATAAGAAAGAACTGGTTCCCGGAAGTGAACAACACAAGGATCGGTACTTCCTGCTTGAATTTGACAGAAAAAATTCCTCCGCCACCAATGCCCATAAAATTTTTATTTCTTGACAAAATAATATAAATTTCGGCTCAAAAGAAGCCTTACAATACAAACTTTCCAATTAAATAAGATTCAGCTGCCAACACTTTGAATATGTAACAAAATAAACACTATATTGGAACTATATCGTCCCCTATCAGGACTAAATTCACATATGTGCCCGACTGCTTTCCGAATTTGTGGTGTTATACCTATAACAGAAAATAATGGCCCGTAGATCTATTATTGCTTTTATTTCGTCTTCTTCAATGTACATGTAACGTAAAACACCTAATTTCAGATAAAAAAATCCATAATCACAAAATTTATGGGCTGAAATAAAA
>MJUU01034028.1:227630-238704 GCA_002080025.1 Modiolus philippinarum | reverse complement strand
ATGTTAAAATTTTTTAAAGTTGTAAAGTTGCAGTTGTAAATATCTATACAGAAATGAGAGGACGACCGGTTGATTTTCAGGGGCGATTTTGTAAATAGATAATTTAATCTTGGTCCCAGCTGGGACTTATATTAGTCCCAGGTCCCAGAGACAAAAAAAATAAATATTTTAATCCTACTTGTCGTGGAAATAAATAATTTATTTGTTCGAAATTTTCTTGAAAATAAATAATTTTTTTAGGCAAAGAAAACGGGGAAATATATCTATAAAAAGTGGTCTTTTGAATGAAAGTAGTAAACGCACGTTAGACGATACACGCACTCGCTTTAAACGACGAGTGCACACCAAGGACTTATAATGATTATACGTCCTTGTGCACACGATGCACACGATGAGCGCTAATTTGGGAATGTTGAACGTTTCCATTGCTGTAACATAAAAGCAGTCAGGGCTCTATGACAGGTCAGAGCAGTCAGGATTCTATGACTGGTTAGAGCGGTCAGGGCTCTATGACCAGAACAGGTCAGAGCAGTCAGGGCTCTACGACCAGAACAGGTCAAAGCAGTCAGGATTCTATGACCAGAACAGGTAAGAGCAGTCAGGGCTCTAGAACAGTTCTAAAGTTAACTTAGAGTAGCTTTTATGACTGCTCTATGACTGGTCAAAGTTAACTTGAAAACGGTCCTAAGTTAACTTAGAAGAGCTTTTATGACTGGTTCAAGTTAACTTGGCGAGAGGTTATGTCTGCACCCTACTGTATCTTCTTCTTTTAAGTAAATTAGCTTTCTTATTTGATTTAGTTTGCTCTTAATTTTATTAAGTTTGATTGACTTTTGTTATATTTAGTTTATTCTATCTTTATTTTTTTATTTAGTACTACACCCCCACATTCTTCCCTACCTTTTATGCATTTTGTTTACACTACTTTCTAATTTTTCTGCAACCCGCTATCTTTTTATTTACAGTATATTAGATAATTTAATTGAGAACAAGTGTTGGTGAAGGTTCGTGGGTATGGCTTGAATCTAGTGCCATATGTGCTGCCAAACCCACGACCCCCCACCACACAACAATACATAACGTCAATTATTGAAATGTAGTTAATTGATTTATTAACCTAGTCATGTAATAATATTACCAATTAAAGTGCTAAAAAAAATACAGATTGTACATTGGTAGCATGATAGTACCTCATTTCATCTGTCTCTAAATTTCGTAAGAAAAATTCAAACGACCACTTAATCTTGAAGGCCGATGTTTGTTGTTTAAAGACTTCCCATAATTTCTCTGGAATATTGTTGAGTGAACTGTTGTCCAAAAGGAAGCTGCACTGTATATGGTGTGTATTCTGTGATGTTTTATAATGCTCTCACAGCTGCCTATTCTATGGAAACGTTTGTTGGCAACCATACCAACGATTATGGGTGTATCTCGACATTTTCGCCAGTCTTGGTTGACGGTCAGAAAAGTACTAGAAGAAGAGGACTATGACACTAGTAAAGCTTGGAAGTATGGTGTAGATAGAAGGTTTCTTTGATGAAGTATCGGACTGATGTGACCCATCATCGAACGAAGACAACGAATCCGCGAATAGGATAGAACGAAGACAGTTGTGAAAGGGAGGGAGGGGAAATGCGGTCTATATGTTGTAGTTGTCCACTAGCTTAAGACACTAGTGCTTTTGTCGGACAAAGGATGACAGTGATTGTAAGAGCACTTTGCCAGTTTAATTGATGTTTGTTGACAATCCCGCACCCATGACCAAGAAAGACATGGATGTAGCGTTGCTCGACAATTAGCAAAGAATTCCGCTTAAACCGGTGCTAGGGGCCGTCTTGAACTTACTATGAGGTATGAGCAAAGCTCATTGTGGAAGGCCTCATGGTGACTTCAAGATGAATAACAACAATAAAAGCGTTGTTCCTTTGCTTGTTTTTTCCATGTATTTGTAGAGTCTTTGTCTCATGTGCATTTACTCCACATCCTTTTATTCACCATCTATAACTATACAATTATAGCCAGTCACAAGCCTGGTGAAACGCAGAGTTATCCTTCCTGGATTGACAAAATAATTGCTGGAATCAAATGAAATTCACATTTTTTACCACGCTCCACCACCACAAATACTAATTTGCTCTTACACATATACTACTATCCTCAATATTTTAAAAGGGGTTAGAATTTTGGTAAAAACAGTAAATTTTTACGATAAAAATGCGAGGTATTTTTCTCATGTCAGACAAGTCTGACTATTTGGCTGGTGAATACCCTCGCGGACCTCTGGTCCACCAGCATTGGAATCCGCCCAATGGTACTCATTACCAAAAATATTGAAATAGTTGACCAAATCCAATACTAAACAAGGAACTTTAATCTCTTTCTTTTATTTTCATATAGCTTGTACTTTGAATTTTTTCTGTTACACGTACATGCAAAAACAGATTTTCTTACTCTTTTTTGTTGTATATTGATTTATATTTTTTATTTGTTTATAGTTCTCTGGTTGATTGTCTTATCGGATTATCGCTACTTTATGTCCTATAAAGTTAACCCTTCAAACCCGAAAAGTACACAGCCATTATTAGCATCATAAGACATATGGAATAATGGTAGATTTGATGGTCGAGACAGAAAATATCACCGTATCGCAGCGAGTCCGATAGGACGAGCTGTGATACTAGTGATATTTTCTGTCGAGACCTTCAAAACTACCATTATTGTTTTTATCCGCAACGTCATAAGAGTCATGACGTCATATTCGTGACGTCATTGCCTGATATTTTCTTGTTTCAGGTCAGTACGGATATACTGACACTATCAGTCAGTAAAATCAAAGAGAAAAATGTACACATTGCCGATAAAAAAATCCCTCTTTGAAGAAGCGCAACAAATCAGTTATTTTCGCAATTTCTATCCTCAAAACCACCCGTAATCAAATTGTGAAATATAGTTGGCAAGGAAAATCTGTATATTAAAATGGCTGTACTGTTTAAAAAAAAAACAAAAAAAAAGTCTGTTTCACTTCCTTCAGATAATGGAAATTTTACAATTTCTCTTTTATTTGAAAACCAATTTCTCTAATATTTTGCATGTAGATCAAGAATGATTATACATAACTGAAAAATGACACTGTTGCGATTAAAAATATGCAAAGACCGCTATGTACATGTGCATTTTCCTCGTTTTTGGAAGTCGGGTTAAAAATTCTAAGAGGTGGGTTTTTCTATTTTGAGGTAGAACAGGCAGGAAAATTTAATCGATGGGCAAGATACATTAGGTTAATACTAGATTAACTTTCGACAGGTAAAAGGTGACATTACCCATGTCAGATGAGTCCATTCTCGGTGACAATCTCGCGCCGTAAATATTTTCCGTTTCAACATAATAGCGATTTTGAAAAAGCTGGTTTTTTTTTCTCAAAAGTTTACTATTTGTTAATAAATAAATACCGAATGTAGAAGTGTACGGTATTTTTACATAGTCATGCAAAATTTTGAACTGAAATACACAGCAATGCAGTCAGCAGAATGCAAAATCCATAACTTCTAAAGGAAGTGAAACAGAGTTTAGATAATGTTTTCCTATACAGAGCTTTGTCCTTGTTAGGCAAGCGAATTTAGTAAAAACTGGAACATCCAAAGCAGCTTTTCATCAAACCATGTATATACAGATCTATAAAAACGAATCCTGGTTTTCATTCCTGGCACGAGCTTACACTATTATTCCATTGATACACTTTTTTCATTATCCGGGCTTTGCCTCCTTTGTTATTATATATGACTCAATTGCTTGGTTAAGGCGAATTCTTCCTGATGATTATTTTTTAAAGTATTCAGGGCTTAAGTTAACGTCAAATTAAATTTTATTGAAAATAATGTTGGTTTCATTTTCTTTTTTTTTATTTGAGTAAATGTGAATGGTGATTTAAAGGATATGGAGTAAATGTACATGAGATAAAGTCTCTACAAATACATGGTAAAAACAAGCAAAGGAACAACGCTTTTATTGTTGTTCTGCATCTTGAAGTCACCAAAAATCAAACATATGGCACATATTGTCCAACCCCTTGTTGCGCATGCGCCAGAAAATCAGAGATGTCACGACTAAATTTTATCATCGATATAAAGACTTAGTTCATAAATACAATGCAACCTGTAAACGTCTAATCAAGGCTGGTATTTCACATCCCTTATTTTACGGTAATGTTTTATATAAGAGTAAAAAATACTTAAACTCGCCCAACAAACTTATAAATTCTTTAAATCGTCTAATTCATAAGGCTTATAATAACGTCAAGTCATTACGTATGGCTTTCTTTGGTATCAACATTGATTTTTTGATAGGGTCTTTGCATTTTAACTAAACACCTTCTAAACTTTTAAAATCTGTATTGCATGGACACGGGTTATGTATTCCGGTATATGCATGAAATCATTATCCTAAACTCCTCACAGGAAGGGATCTTGGTGGAAGCTGTATACTGGAGGTACATAACTTACTTTGTCAGTTGGTAATGGGTCTGGAGCTGGCATGTCAGTTAACTGCTAGTAGTCTCTTGTGATTTAATGTTTATGTCCGTATATTTAGTTCTTTCAGTTCCATTTTTCACAATTGACACAGTCCTATTGCCAACTGAATTTTACTGTTGTTATGATTGTTTTTGATTTATCACATTGGCTGTAGGGGGAAGGTTTGGGCCCAATAAAACTAGTTTAACCCCGCCGCAGCAGGTTTGCGCCTGTCCTAAGCCAGGATATTTATTAAGCCTTTGTGTGTCTTGTCTTTTTTCTAGTTAGTTTACTTTATGTCTATAGGAGTCTAGGATGATGTTTATTTCGCTGAACTTGATTACTCTTTATTCAGGGGCCGACTCCGACCTACCGTTGGGTGTGGGGTTTTCTCACCGTTCATTGAAGATCTTATGGTGGCTTTGAGTTGTTATTACTCCCCTTTGGGTCGTTGTCTCTTTGACACATTCCCCGTTTCCCTTCATTTTTCTATTATATAGTAATTGTGATAAAAAAATGCAATCACCGATCCCCTGAAGGCATATAATTTTTTGTTTTGTTATTTTCAGATTATTTAATCTTTCCTCTTCTTAACATGTTTTTCAATTCAAAATAAGTTGATGTTTGTTACGGCACATATTGTCGCCCCTGCACATATTGTCGCCGGCGACAATATGTGCAGACGTATCGGCACATATTGTCGCCCTGCACATATTGTCGCCTACACATATTGTCGCCGGCGACAATATGTGTAGTACATTCTCGGCACATATTGTCGCCAGTTTTAAAAGAACTTTTACTTGATTATACATTACAACAATGTTGAAGTAGCAAGTGTTCTTCACTAATGCCGAGTCTTTTGGAATAAAATAGCTTGTGTTGGCATGGAAATTGAGATTGGAAGTAGTAGTTAAAACAAAGAGTCTCATGCATGCTTCAGAGGTGAAAAAAAATACAAATACAAAAAATATTGAATAGTACCAAATGAAGCCTAGGAGAAATTGAAATTCCGATTTATACCTGATTAAATCCAGTACAAATCAGAATTCTAATTTGTCCTAGGCTTCATTAGGGTTTAAAAAAAATACAGTTATTTGACTCACCATATCTGTAAGTTTTGCGAAAAAGAACGTCATAGAAAATAGTGGAACTGTTAGGGAATGTGGGGACGCTTAGAAAAACTTAATCTATGTCCTATATCGAATCACCTTTACTCCGAATACCTTACCCAAACCTGTATGTTGTTTCTCTACCAATGTTGTCGTTTTTATTTAGCTTCATGTTTATTCTAAATTATTCAATCCGATACCTTAAGTTTCGAGGCTTTCTTTGAAATTCCATAGAATTGTTGTGACTCGTTATCTTTTTACGTTTAATTCTTCCTAATTATTCATCCCACGTAACTGTTGTTCTTAAGTTTTAATTCTTAAAATTAAGCTCGAATCTAATTCATGCCATCTTCGCTAGCCAAGAGTTAGCGGATAGTAACCATTGGCTAGCAAAGATTCCAGGTTTTTGGTTTTCCCGATAATTATCTTTTGTGATTTCTATCCATTTCGATGTTTTCTAATTATGATATTGTTTTTCTGAGAAGCTGCAATCAAATTTCGTCCGTCATAACTTTTTTTTATTTAAAGATCTTTTAAGTGGATTTTAATCAAACTGTCACCATTCCCTAATTCAAATTAATTGCAATTGGATATGTAAAGAAAGAATTTCTTTTAGAGATTAAAACAAAAGTTGTAGTGGCATTTATAATATGCTAAACCTGTGCTATAATTAATTTAGTGACAAAAATTTATTCAAAATTGCTGGCAGCTGGAAACTTAGTTGAGCATTTAACTGTATTTAAAATGTATACAAAGATTCTTTAGAGAACCGATGAATGGATGTATTGAAACTTTGTATGAATGTTCGTTATGAAGTGATGACCAAATGTTTATAGTTTTTTGTGCTGAAACTTTATTGTAAATAAATAACCGCAAGCGGATATTGGACTATGCATAGGAGGTGCCAGCTGCTTTAACTTTTTTTCTGGAAAAAATTAACTTTCTACAGAATTTAGGCAAGAATTGACACTAAAACCCTGCAAGCATCAACTAGACACCCCTCCCATTTTGGTGGTTCGACCCATGCTCGCCATGCACTAAATTGACATTACATTTAATTGAAAACAAACAACACAAAGTTTGGCAAGGGTCAAAAAACATCATACACCAATGTAATGGAAAATTTAAGCCATGGAATACATTGGGTTTAAAGATAATGAATAAGTCACGAATGATTTACTGCTCTTGATTAAATGCAAGGATCTAAAGGAAAAACTATTTGATTTTTATGAAGAGGTTTTTGAAAAAAAATCAAGGATCCATTATATTGAGAAAAATCAGGACAAAATTGGAGACTTAAAATAGCCGGTATCCCAATCGTTCAGGTAAAATAATGGAGCAGTTTGAAAATGCGCTTGCACAAGTGCACTAAAAAATATCCAGGATCAAAATTTCATCGAGAAAAAATCATCCGGACCAAACTCTCCCCATAATCCCCCCTTTAAAATCAAATGATAAAAAAATGATAACCATCATTGAAATAGCCAATTTGCAAATGTTTCATCAGAGCATACAAACTCAAATACTTGCAAGAGCTAAGTTAAATACCAAAGGAACAAAAGAGGGACATCCACAAAAACCGAAGTTCAAAGACATGGCCAAAACGAGAACACAGAAAACAATGGCGCCAGACACAAAACAATGACGTTAGACAGACACAAAGCACAGAAATAGAAATCACAACATTAAAAACAAAGGCACTCACAGTTTGAACTCCAGTGAAACTGAGAGTGACATCAGGTGCTCAGGAAGGGTAAGCATGTTCTGCTCTGTTAACAGCACCCGTCACACTGTGAGTGAGTCGATCCAGGAAAATGTCAAAGTTGGTAGTCAAATCCGGGAAAACGTGAATTTAGCTGAAAAAGTCCACTTTCATTTGAGATACTGACACGTCAGTTAAATTTTGTTAATTTTGTTTTAAGGAGTATATGGGCACAGTTCTGTTAAAATTTAAGGTAGTTGATCACCGGAAGTGACAAAGACTTGAAAAAATGTCACCGGAAATCACGTGACTGAAACTAGAAGTGGTACGGTTGCGCATGCACAGCAGTAAGTGAATCCCCTGTACGTTGCCATTTTGCCGGAAATGACGTCACAAATTATTAAGTGGCCCCGTAGGATGTTTAAAGTATTTTAATACAGTTTTAACAGCGCACATGCGCGACCGGAAGTCGGTGTATATCTCCTTTAGACCGCCATATTGACTGGAAATGATGGCATAGATCACCATGTGACCCCGCAGGGGTCTTGTATAACATTAGTACATACCACATGGGTGACCAGAAGTTGGATATTTTCCCCTGTCGGAGATCGGAAATCGGGTATTTCCCAAGTATTAACAAATCGGGCTTGGTCGTTCGGCAGTTGTCATAGTGTTGTATATTTTTAGGGTGTCTTCAATCAGGTCCGCGTTCATAACGACCATTTTGTTTTTAAAGGGGACAGTGCCATTACTTTCTGCTTTACTTAGCTTGTTGATTTCGTAATTAATCCAAGGTTAAACAACCTTAACCCTTTACAATGATTCCAAAGGAGTTAACTCAGTAGTCTTTGTCCTATTCAGGCTGCTATACGAGGCTTTGTGAGAGTTTATCTTTGGCTCAATACTATGCTCAGGAGTTGCTCACGACTGTGCTAGCATGCTCATTTCAATTTTCGGTGTATGTTGTGGTGGGATGATAGGCTATTGTGGTTGTGGTGGTGGCGATGGGATGTTGAGGTGGTGGATGGGGTTTGGTGACAGGGGAATATCACCTTTTCCTTTTGGGGCATACTAATCGCAAAAATTACTGGTAAATACATGTTTTTCCTTTCAATGAAACAAAATCAAAGTAACATTCTCATTATCTGTCTTTACATTAATGTCAATTTAGTTTTCTATTTTCAGTACTGATTCTTCCGTCACAAGTATGTCCATCTTCTTTACATCTAGTGTACAGGCTCTTTTATATCCATTCTTTTCAGTTCTAGTTCTGTGTCTTCAAACCTGATACAATCGTCTTCAGTTCTGTCCACTAATATTGTGTAAGGGTCACACCGGACTCTGAATAGGAAACAATGTCCATTCTCCATTGAGTACGAAATACTTTCTCAAACAAATCTTTGACTGTGGTGCTTTGATGATGACGTAAATATCTTTTTTAAAATAATATGCCAAATCCACATGTTCTCTATTTTTCACTCTTTGAATCATCCTTGATTAGGTGGTTAATTTTCTTCATAGCTTTAGCGACGATATCGGTCTTTCTCTTGCCTGGCATGACTGATGCAAAACTTCTCTGCTCTGCCTATTATAATTAAATTACGTTGTTTCGATGGCTCTGATTGGTCGGTTCCTTTTTGTCAGAAAGGATTTGATTTTCCTCAATTCTGATTGATCAACCCATTGTAAATCTATGAAAGCTATGAAGAAGGGAGGTAATCACATTATCTAGGATGAGAAAACCAGCTTAAATGGATACTTGCACTCAAACTCCCATAAAGATACCATTAGGTGGAGGGCGATATGCAGAGTTGACAGAAATGGAATGTTGAGTCGAGTTAGCGTATTTTAGATAGAACTATAGACGGTTACGGTTAAAAATACAATAAGACATTACATTTCAAACAAGAGGCTCTAAAGACCCTGTATCGCTGAAATGGACCATGGATTGCATAGATAAAAAGCATTCGGGTCCAATGTTAAACTTAGTTCTATGCTGGGAGTCACCTTCGATTGGACGAAGATATGCCTAACACAAATTTGCATGAGGCCACCGGAGTACTTTTTTGATCAAGTTTAGTTCCAATAGGATCAGTGGTTTCAGAGACCTAATTCTTTTAATGGAAACCAATATCTTAATGCTGGCAGCCATATTGGATGAGGTGTGGTCCTCCCGGATATCCTTATTAGTATATACCTTCAAAGTACCACTGTGTTCTATTTGGACAAGGTGTTTTAGAAAGGATCTTTAAATGTGTTTGAATGTGTTATCCATTTCGACCAATTTCAGACCACCTTTCAAATATTATATGGGCTGGGTTCTCCTTATTAACTAATGTTTACATATTTCTGAAAATAAAACATAAAATTAACAAGAATACTTTTTTTTCTAAAATTTACTTTTCTTGTTTGGTTTCAGCAACTGAAAGCTCCACCATCCATTACAACCAATAAATGAACACCATCTTTTAAAAAAAATGGGCAGGGGTTCATATAATCTACTTTATAGAAATTGGTGAAATGATAAATAAAATATTTAGCAGAATATTCTCTTATAACATTTCAGTTGTCAGATCTGATTTCTATGGCAACTGAGAGCTCCACCATCCATAACAACCCATATCAGACCACAATTCAAATAAAACTTTGGACAGAGGTTCCCCTTAAAATCCATAGGGTCCAATGTTAAAACTATGGTCCCCGCTGGCGGCTATCTTGGATGAGGTACGACCCTGTCGGATACCTTTTTGGGAAGGAACCAAATCAGAATGTTACTGTGATTTTGTTTAAATGAAATAAAAATGAAAATATATCTAATTCATAAATTGTTAGCAATTATTATACTCTAAAAGGATAAGGTGCTATAACCAAATCATAAACCCGACCACCTCTACCACCACCACCACATTAACCTATCATCAAACCACCCATGCCACCGAATAGTGAAATGAGCAAGCAAGCACCGTTGTCAGCATGCTCATGAGTCATGTAAGCAGTTGTGAGTAGCACAATGAAACAAGAAAATGCATTACCGAAGAAACTCTCATTTACAATTGTCACCACTACATCCATAAGAACAAACGTAATTACAACTATAACTACTCTCTCCACCACACCACTATAATAGCCTACCACCACTAACACCGAATAGTGAAATGAGCTTAGTCAATAGCAACTCATGAGCAAAGTATTGAACCAAACATAGCCTTCCACAAAGCATCGTATGAAAAGCCTGAAAAGGACAAATACTACTGAGCTACCTCCCTTGGAATAATTGTTAAGGGTAAAGAATTATATTTTTCCTTCGATCAATGATGAAATCATCAAGCTAAGAAAATCAGAAAGTACTACCATGAGTTATGTCCTCTTAAAAAAAAAGGTCGCGAACCTGATTGGAGACAGCCTAAGAAATACAGCACTATGACAACTGACGATCGACAAAGCCCGAGTCGTTAAGACTTGGAAAATACCCGACTTCCGGTATCCGACTCGAAAAATAGCAATTTTTGGTCACCCATGTGGTATGTGCTAATGTTATACAAGACCCCTTGACATTATTTCCAGTCAATATGGCCTAAAGAAGATATACAACTACTACCGGTTGCACATGCACAATTTTTCCACTTCTACTTCCGATCACGTGACTTTTGGTGACATTATTTCCAGTCTATGTCACTCCCGGTGATCCACCACTGATCCACCTCCTCAAATGCTAACCGAACTGTGGCCATATACTACTGTCCTACGCTATAGAT
>MJUU01034028.1:208370-226897 GCA_002080025.1 Modiolus philippinarum | reverse complement strand
AGGTGGTTGAACATAACCTAAGCATATGTTTTAAGGTAGAAATTCGCACTGTTGTCAAAATCGCTCCTTAAATTGAAGACCTGACAATGGTGAATGAGTTGTGAAATGCTGACATCATATGCTGTAGCTTTTGAAAACATAACTACTAAAACGGAAGTTCACAATTGGAATAACCCAACCATTGCGCTTGTCGCCAAGTTTTGATTGCAGACATTCAAAGTTTCCAGTCTAGAAATTCAGGTCAATGTTTGTACTGGTAATAATACATTTAAGTAGTTCCCTTTACTTTTAGTTCGTATTGGTATATAAGATGAAGATAATCATTATTTAGAAACGTTATCTATATGAACCATTACATATAACTCAGTTTTCGCTTCTTGACACTGAATTATCCGCGAAGCCGATCATGTAAAATGTGAAGAGTCTTAAATAGAGTTTATGAGTCAATAAACCCAAAATATATTGTAGCCATTCCTTTTAATTTAATATAATGCTGTTCAAATACTAAAAAAAATGGAATTGTATTGCGGGAATTTCCTTTATAGCGTCACGTAAACAGCAGCATTTGGTTTATTTTTAATAAACCTAAACTTTTTAACCAATAAGATAATATAACATTCAATACTAGTATTAAGTTATTGTCAGTTTCATTTACTACATTCTGATACATATACGAGAGACTCTCGAGAGCCTGAATCGCTCACATGTGTCCTATGCTGCACAATATCCTATGTTAAAACTATGTTCCCCGTTGGCAGCTATCTTAGATGAGATACGAACATGAAATTCACAAACTTTGAAGAGGGTCACCATTGGAATATCATGATAAAATTTGACAGAAATTATTCAAGCAGTTTCAGATCATAAGATCTTTAACTGCATTTCCCATAGGGTCCTATGTTAAACTATGTTCCACACTAGCGGTTTTTTTGAATGAGGAAAGACATAAAAATCAAAACCACCCAAGGACTATTGTCACCAAGTTTATTCCAATTCGTTAGGTATTTTAAGAGGAGAAGATCTCTGAATGCATTTCCCATAGGGTCCCTATCTTAACTATGTTCCCCGCTGGCTGGCAGTTTGGATAAGGTATTGGATAAGGTAAGAACATAAAAATCACAAACTTTAGAGAAAACCACTCAAGGACTATTGTGACCAAGTTTGGTTCTCATTGGCTAACTAATTTCATAGGAGAAGATGTTGAAACTATGTTCCCTGCTGGCGGCCATCTTGGATGAGGTACGAACATAAAATTACAAACTTTGAAGAAGACTACATAAGGACTATTGTGACCAGATTTGGTTCACATTTGCTTACTAGTTTCAGAGGAGAAGATGTTAAAACTATGTTCCCTGCTGGCGGTCATCTTGGATGAGGTACGAACAAATCAATTTCAAATTTTGAAGAGGACCACCAAAGGTCTTTTGTGACTAAGGTTTGTTCCAATGGGTTCAGTGGTTCCAATGGAGAAGATCTTTGAATGCATTTCCCATTTGGTCCTATGTTAAAATTTCATGTATGTTCCACGCTGGCGACCATCTTGTATGAGCTATAGACATAAAATTTACAAACTTTGAAGAGGACTACCGGAGGAGTTTTGTGACCAAGTTTGTTTCAATTGGGTTTGTAGTTTTAGAGAAGAAGATCTTTGAATTTATTTTCCATATGGTCCCTAAGTTAAGATATGATTACCGCTGGCGGCCACCGTGGATAAGATGCGGACAAGCCAGACACAATTTTGAAGTGAGCCAGCCAAGGACTATTGTGACCAAGTTTCGCTCTAATTGGCCCAGTGGTTTCAGAGGAGAAAATCTTTGAATGAAAAGTGGACGATGGACGGAAGTACGATGGACGCCAAGTAATACATGTAGCAAATAGCCAGGGTGAGCTAAAAAGGGGTAAAAATGTGAAATATCAACAAAAAATGGCAATAACTCCTATTTAGGTAAATAATTATTTACTGTAGGATAAGTAGATCCTGTCATATTTACCTCTTAAACCCTTCATGTATCCCTAAGTATTTTTGAATTTGCAATTCACACTCGATTTCTAGCAGCAATGGCCATTTTGGTTGACGGATAGTTTGATTACGTCTGGTTCACTGGTTTTCGACCAGAGAATTGATCTTCTGAAGCAGTGGAATTTAAAAAAAATAACCTAGTTTCTGGCTTACCTTTTATCAATATAATGCAAATCTGCATTGGAAAGGATTCGACCGTTGTTATTTTGTGTATTTATTGCGACATTGTGAGATATACGTTTCATATTTTATTTTAAAAAGTCTAATCGGTCGCTATAATAATACATTTAATTAATTCATCTTATTTTAAATCTAAAGACCAAAAGAGTAAGTTTGAGATATTTTTTACTCTGTCTCTTATTTATCTATATTATGTTCTTAATCAGCTGGAGGAAACTTAATCAAAATTTCCCAGAATGATTCAAATGCCAAGTGACATGGTATATAATGCGGGTTATCTTAATATGAGATCTCTCAATACTTTTCTGATAGTAACAATAAAAGGTATAGAGTACGGAATGTTCCTTTGCAAAGACTTGCACAAAAGCTCAGCCTACTGAGCTGCAAGGTATTATTAAGCAGTTTCAGTCAGTGAACTGAATACAGAATATATGCTTTCGAAAGATCAGTGCATTCTGTCAAGTGTTTAAAAAAAACGTATGTACGCCAGCTGAACAATTTAAGATTGAAAGGTATATATATATTTGCATATTTCATTATTTATATATTTTTTGTGACGACAATATGTGCCGATATATACGGCACATATTGTCGCCCCAAATGACGTTTGAATGGCAGTGACAAAACCGGCACATATTGTCGCCGGCGACAATATGTGCCGTTAATGTCCAGCACATATTGTCGCCGGCGACAATATGTGCCGATAAGGCCAGCACATATTGTCGCCGGCGACAATATGTGCAGGGGCGACAATATGTGCCGCAACAGATGTTTTCATCCGTCACTTTTGATTTAAAATTTGGTACCATTTTGCTTGAAGTTTGAATATAGACTATACTCCGAAACGTATAAACTTTCCACTTTTGATCCACAAAAGCATCTTATTTCCTAAAATTGCAATACTTGTTTTGGTATCATTGTAAAGAAGAAAGGCTCGGGAATCCAAATATATTTTCAAAATAAAAATAACTTTTGAAATTGATCCGTCACGTTTGAGGTAAACTTTGAAAAAAAAACTTTTTCTCGAAAAATCAAAGTCAAAGCGATTGTTTTAAATAGAACATAAATTCCATGACAAGAAGTAAATTTGACGGATAACACAAGATAATAATGGTTTTAATTTTAAAATGATTATTATTTTGAAAACAATAATAACAGATAAACATAAAAATTATAAGAGAAAAAAAGTATTAATTATAAGAGAAAGGCGATGGCTCGCCTAAATTTTCTTACTATTGTCCGGTTAACGAATTTATTAGGGCAACTTAATACGAATCCCAGATTTACATGCACCGAAATAAAAAAAAATAAACTGTAAAAAATTTACAGGATGTTCCAACTAGATATATAATAATTTCACATTTTTGGACAGCCAATTAACACTTATAGATGTAAGAGATATTTCAAAAACTAATCAATCCGGACAACGCAGTGACTTCAAACACAATTACATAATTATTTATTCAATCTACTAGTATCATATTTTATTTGTAAGTAGATAGAAACACGTAATGTGTTTTCAGCAGTATATCAAAAATACAAAACGATTTTAATTGACTGATCACAGTCTTGAACTTTATTGTTGTTTATGAAATGTATTATATATATTTGTTATCATATCCTGACGTTTTCATATTCATATTGTATTTAATGTATCACTTTATTATCTGGAAAGGAGTTGTAAGTTTTGAAAACTTGTTTCCAATCCAGTGTTGTAATTTTATAACAATAAATATGTCTAAAGTAAGTGTTTTTTTTTATCAAAGAAATGGTACAATATTATTAAAAGAATTTCTTTATTTATTTTTGTAATCAATGCAAAGATTTTATTTTTTGATTGATTTTTTTTAACTTTCAAGCACAATGATGGTGTATTTGTGTTTTATTATGTTGTATTTATTTAGTCGGAAAACAGATGAATGTTGTAGTGTATACCCAGGATTACTATCTGTCCCAAAGTTTGGTACATTTGTGCCGTTTATCCTGTAAAAAGTGGATCTATTCAAGACGGACAAATAGTAAAAACACTATTCTGAACTAATCGTAAAAAACTTTGCAGTGACATATATAGCATCATTACAGTTATATTTCATATCAATATGCATATCTGGCTTAAAAATTTGCATCAAACTTTAAAGTTTAAGGTTGGAAAACATGGTTTTAATGTCTTCTTAGGTCTTCTTTAAGAAAAAGAAAAGAATTTATCCCGATTGAAATAATGCAAAAAATCGTACCCTATACGAAGCAATAAGACGTCAAAATCAAGACCCTTCACTGCTGCACTTGAAGCACACAACATTTTTGCAGTACCACCCCATCCCCTTTCCCTTTTCATCAGAAGCCTGTCGGAGCCTGTGATACCTTCTTGACGGGAAACATTACATTACATCTCAATTACAGGCACTGTGTTATTCCAGTATTATACAACATATGCAATTTTTTAAATCAATTTAATAATATAAAACTTGACCATGTGTCCGAATATGTGAATGAAACAAACGTATATATAGCTATACTTGATATTTTTCAATATTTCACAGTTTGTTCCTTGGGTTTTGAAAACAGATGTATAATAGCTCGTGCTTTAACTAGAAGATTTTCCGATACAAATTGTAGCTGTTAATCGCTTTATATGAGAGCAAAGAAGCAAAAGAGAACCTTATGAAAACAAACTAAAATTCAATAGACATTGTTGATGAATAGCAAATCAATTAAATATAACCATATTGTGTTTGCCACTTCAACTTCAGATTTGCTTTATGTTGTGTTCATAATACGCTTTAATAGACGGGTTAATGTAAGTGCATCTCAAATTTTCCCACTCGGCTGTTAACCCAATATTTTTTATTGAACTGTTTCAGGGCTGAGAGCTCAGCGGAAAGATTAGTAGTAGAGAAAAATTAAAAAGTCGAATAAAATATATTTTTCAACTTGAAATGAATATGATAGCATGAAGTTTTTAAGCCAGATTCATAATATATATGCGTTCTTTCTATGTCTATATTCGAATTTATGAGTACACTGGCCTAGCATATATTAATAGGAAGGTTTCATTCAAAACTTTACATCAATAAAGTTTGTAAAAAAGAATCACGTGAATACATGTGCCGAACTAACGTCAACCTGCTTGTGAACCTGCTTCGGGTCGGGAGAAATTGACAGCACAAAAAGGTGGGGTGTTTCCGAGTGTTGAAAGTCCCTTTTTTACTGGGAAAAAGTGTAATTTAAATCGGAAAAAAGCTCAACTGGACCCCTCCATTCTTTCTAGAACCTGACTAAAATCCGGCTTTTCTCGAAGAATGGGTCCACCAGTAGGATCATATTTGCGATGCAAGACCAAAGAAATGACATTAGTAGTATATAGGGACAGTTCACCGCGCATTTGTGGTGGTGGTGCTGTGGTGGTGCCGGAAGTGACGTCACCGGAAGTGACGTAGAGCGGAAGTGACGTGACAGAAGTCACGTGACCGGAAGCGGAAGTCACGTGACCAGAACACGAAGTGTTTCTGCGCATGCGCAACCGGAAGTAGGTGTGTAACTACGTATGAGGATGACCTGTGTCGGAGGGTGACTCCAGAAAGACGATGGGGTCTTGTTTGAGCTACCTGGCAGAGATCAGCGATGATGCCTACAGAAGATTGATGGAGAAGTACGAAGATGTGTTCCAGGAGATCCAGGAAAGACTTGACAGCGACTTGGATGGGTTGAGTGACGAAGAAAAAACAGAAGGAGAAGAAGCACTACCTGTACAAGATACAGCAGAAGTTGGAGCGCCACCTGAAAGAGCTGCCAGTAGTTGGATTTAACTCGGGCACTCAAAGGAAAAGCAGAACTTTTGATCAATATGATGAAAGCAGACCAAGATATCTCTTGGAATGAGAAAGGTGAATTAATGTATAAAGGTAACACCGTGAAAGGAAGCAATGTGGTGGATTTAGTCAACGATGTGTTGCGGAAACGCAAGAAATTTAATCCAGAAGGATGCGAAACATTTGGAGATGCTTTACGAGAAGCGAATGTGCCACAATATTTGATTGGTCACGAAGATAGATGGAGATATATCCAAAAACCCAAGAAACAGATCCCCAGAACACCTCGAGTTCGTAAGGTACCATCCAGTCCTGGATATTTCACCCCCAAAGCACAAGAGTGGAGTCCCTATTAATACACCAGATCAGAACGTTTCGTCTCAGTTGGACTTATGGAATCTACATATTATCATCTCCCTGGTCCCGCCAGTTATGCGGGACTGAATAAGTTTAAACCTAAACGCCATACGAAAAAAGAAATCCGCGATTGGTTACAGACCCAAGACGCATATACACTACATAAACCGACGAGACGACGATTTCCCAGACGTAAAGTGTTGGTGTATGGTTTGGATCATCAATGGCAAGCTGATATAGTAGATGTGGCCAAGATAGCATCGTATAATAAAGGTTACAGATATTTACTGACCTGCATGGATGTATTGTCGAAATATGCATGGGTCGTTCCATTGAAAGATAAGACGGGAAAGAGTTTAGTAGAGGCATTTAAAGTCATCTTTAAATCAGGAAGACGTCCAATTCGTTTACAGACCGACAAAGGCACGGAATTTACCAATAGAGTATTTCAGAAATTTTTAAAGGAAAGCGACGTATATTTCTTTACCACTCATAACGAGGAGACCAAGGCCAGTGTTGTCGAACGCTTTAATCGTACACTGAAGACCAAGATGTGGAAGTATTTCACTCACCGGGAAACGTTAACGTATGTAGATGTGTTGGACGACATGATTGATTCTTATAACCACACCGTTCATAGGAATATCGGTATGCCTGACGTGACTTGGTCTAACCAGACTATAGTTGCCAAGAGATTATATGGCCGAAGTGGACCTACCAAGAAGTGTACTTTTGTGCCAGGGAATCGAGTTCGTTTAGCCAAAAGTAAACGAGCATTCGAGGAAGGGTATTTACCGAACTGGACAGAAGAATTGTTTACAGTAGTACGGTGTAAAGAAACAAGACCTCCCGTGTACGTCATCAAAGATGATCATGGAGAAGAACTAGAAGGTACTTTTTACGCCCAAGAATTACAAAAAGTGGTGAAAAAAGACGACGTGTACAAAATCGAAACGATTTTGAAAAAGAGAAAAAAGGGAAGACGAGTTCAATATTTAGTCAAATGGTTAGGATATCCAGAGACTTTCAATAGTTGGATTTTCAAGTAAGACTTACAAAAGAGGGGCGCACAGGCAACCTGACTTAGTACGTTAGATGGATCCAGCAGAGATGGACAGTGGCTCTTGGTTTGCCTTTGGACGAAAGATACCGAAATCAGAGATCGTATACCTGTGTCAAGTCGTCGTTCTCTATACAGTCATTATCGTCAGCATTTACAATTTAACCACCGGTCATCAAAACAGTAATTTGTGGACAGCTTTATTAAGTAGTTGCTTGGGATATTTATTACCGAACCCCATCATTCACCACAAGCATGTTTTATCTAACGTTGCCCAGTAACAGTTCTATGGACTATTATCCCAACAACACCTTAGCTAGTTTCACTACTCGATTACCACAGATGTTGGATTTAGATGGAACGTGGGAGATGGGACTGGCTGAAATACAGTACCCTCACAGTTGGTATAATGTACCTAAAAACGAAGGATGCATACAGTATACCACTTAACAGCACGAGAAACACTCATTGGTACTTCCCGAAGGATATTACGCATCCCCGAAGAGAATCGTCAAAGCATTCGAGACCTAAAACAGCCTTTGGGACTGAAGAAGAAAGGATTTACCATACACACAAGTGAAGTAAGCCAAAAAGTGACGATATGGGTCAGAGATCAATCACAAGTGATCATCAGTCCGTTAATTAAACTGCTTTTAGGATTCGACACACTTATATTTTCGGGTTGAATTCACGAAGCCCCGTACGTGTCAGACGTTCACCAAGGACACTATTCTCTGTATTTGTATTGTCCTTTAATAGAACCAAGGATGGTAGGAGACTCCCAAGTTTCTTTGTTGAGAATAGTACCAGTGTCGGGAAGAGATGGAGAAATGAAGACGAACGCTTTCGACCCCATACAGTACTGCACCTTAGCACAGCGCCGATTCCAAGACATCCAGATAGATATAAGGGACGACATGGGAAAAATAATCCCATTCGAACGAGGACGCGTAGTGGTGACACTTCATTGCCGAAAGAAGAAAACATCTTTAGAATGAGACGACCTCCTTATCAAAGCAATGTGAAATCCTATCACGTCTACTATTTACAACAAGCCGGAAGAGGTTATCCGGTGTATGCCGGGCGAGTCTTTCAAAAAGGCCATGGATTAGGTAGCATATTTGGTGGTCTGTTTAAGGCAGCCATGCCTTTGCTGAAGAAAGGAGCAAAAACATTGGGAAGAGAAGCCTTGAAAACGGGATTGGCAGTAGCGGGAGATGTAGTCCAGGGCAAAAATTTTAAACAAGCCACCACATCGCGATTAAAACAGACAGGTTCCAAATTAGTCGACAAAGCAGTCAAATATACTGGACCTCCAGGGGAACGCGCTATAAAAAGACCAACACGTCAGTAAAAACCCAGACGTCCTCGAGCCAGGCAACAGATCACATCGACCGATATCTTCGGATAATATGGCTCTTGTACATCCACAGTCATGCGAGTGTGCGAAATCGGAATTGGATTTATTTGGGGTACTTCCTACACAGACGAGTGTCATACATGGATACTGGGAACAGAAAGGATTGACGTCGACGTTAACGGACCAAGGACCCTATGAATTTGTTGTCAGTGGCGCCGGTGACGATTACATAGATTTAGCCAATACTCATCTATTCGTAGAAGCACAAATCATAAAAGCCAATGGAGAAGACTTAGCCAATGATTCGGATGTTGGACCTGTCAATCTATGGATGCAGTCTTTGTTTAGTGACGTTAGTGTTAGTCTGAACGAAAAATTAGTGTCACCGCCCACCAGTCTTTATCCTTATAGAGCTTACCTAGAAACGCTTCTCACTTATGGACCAGCTGCCAAAGACTCTCAATTGACTGGTGTTATGTGTTACAAAGATACTCCAGGTTTTGTCAGCAGTAGAAATGTGAAAGAAAATAAAGGATTCGGTGAACGAAAGGCATTAATTGCCGAAAGCAAGACAGTTCAGATGATGGGAAAGTTACATTTGGATTTATTTTGTCAAGAGAAATATTTACTGAATCAGGTAGAACTGAAAATAAAACTTAGAAGAAGCCGAAATGTATTTGCTTTGATGGGAGATGCTGATGGTTACAAGATCAAGATTAGGGACATCAGTCTCTTTGTAAGGAAAGTTCAAGTAAGTCCAGCCATTCGCATCGGACATGCCAAAGCTTTAGAAAAGACGAGCACAAAATACCCCATCAGAAGAATAGAAGTCAAAGTGGACACCGTTCTCCGAGGGAACACGAATTATGTGCAGGACAACATGTTCCTGTGACAGCTTCCTAAACGACTGGTGATAGGATGTGAAGAAAGTGATGCCTTAAATGGAAATATTACAAAAAATCCATTTGATTTCAAACATTTCAAGATCAACTTTGTAGCTCTCAAGGTAGATGGAAAACAAGTACCTACCAAACCGTTACAACCCGATTTTTCTACCAATGGATATATTCGAAGTTATATGGGACTCTACAGCAGTACAGGAAAAATGTTTCAAGATGAAGGAAATACTATATCAAGAGAGGACTATGCCAAAGGGTACACTTTGTTTGGCTTTGATTTGACTCCCGGCATGTCGGAAGTAGGAACATTTCAACTAATAAAACAAGGAAATCTACGATTAGAAGTTCATTTTGCCGAGGCACTTCCAGCCACCATCAACGTCGTATTGTACGCAGAATTTGACAACGTCATAGAAATAGACAGAAACAGACAAGTCTTGTTTGATTACAGTGCATAATGTTAAATACTCAACAAATGGATCACATACTGACACGGCACCCCCGTAGCCGGTCCGTATTTAGAGGAGTGTATGCACGAAATAGATTACCTCGTCTAGTGACTGTTCCTATGGCTTTGGTGGGCAACACGGACCCGGACAACCGTGCAGGACAACACTGGGTAGCCATTTATATCGACGCTAATTCAAGGGGAGAGTATTATGACCCGACAGGTGCACCGCCTTATCAAGATCCTTACCTGAATTTTATGAAGAAACATTGTCATACGTGGACATACAACACTGTACCAGTTCAAGAAGAAGGGAGCATAGTATGTGGACACCATTGTATCTTCTACTTGATTCACCGATGTGCAGGACACACGATGACAGACGTCACCCGAATATTAGATGATCCCGTAGAAGCAACGAGCATTGTACAGAATTTTGTATTGTTACTGAATGAATATGTTGTTTAAAAAAAGAAGAAAACAAAAAACAAAAAAGAAGAAAAAGAAGAAAAAAGGGGGTAATGCAGCCTATGACGTTACAGTTATAGCCAGTCACAAACCTGGAGAAATGCAGAGTGACCCTTGTAAATTAAACTAAGTGACAAACTATGAACGCAGACGCGACAGAAGACGCCTAGCAACCAACAAGGTGCTTAACAACCAAAAAACATGGGTAATCCCAAGAGTTATCTCCCTTTGACGAACATGGACCTGATAGAAGACACCTACAGAAATACAATGGTAACTGCTGAATGACCACACCCGGATATTAGGTGAAACATTGGATTGAAATACAACATTGAAAAGGGGGTTAAATAGGTATAACAACATTTAAAAAAGCGTGGGACAAGGGAGAAAATTGAATGTAAAAGGAAGAAAATACAAAGAATACCATTGAAAAAGGGGTAAAAACATATAAAAACATCCGACTTCCGGTGTATACCTGGGTCTACGCCCACTTCCGGTCGCGCATGCGTCATATAATAAGGTCATACATGAGTTCTGTGGGGTCTTGCACTCTTTCAACACGTTATTTCCGGTCAATATGGCTACCTACAGTAGTTACACACCTACTTCCGGTTGCGCATGCGCAGTCAAAACACTTCGTGTTCTGGTCACGTGACTTCCGCTTCCGGTCACGTGACTTCCGCTTCCGGTCACGTGACTTCTGTCACGTCAGTTCCGCTCTACGTCACTTCCGGTGACGTCACTTCCGGCACCAACACAGCACCACCACCACAAATGCGCAGTGAACTGTCCCTATATACTACTGACCTTTTTTCGGGCAAAGTCTGATATCGCAATTAAAGAACAGCGAGGTCAAAAAATATTTATCATTGTGGATAACCGGGTATGCACTATAGCAAAAATAAATACTTTGTAAGACAAAACAAAGGACCTACAAACACTCAAAACAGACACACAGAACGCTATGGTTAGAAAAGCATGCTAGAAATAAAATGATTTAAAAATTAAGCGTTGGGTCTAGCTGAACGAAATAGTTTGGAACTGAATATATTTCCCATCTTGATGAAAATTAAATTTTACTTTCACAAAAAAAGAATAGATAAATAAATAAATGACATGCTGTAAATATAGTATAGGTGTTCCAGGAAAGACGAATTGTGTGTGGTTGTGGCATGGACGTCACAAAATCAGACCATAGATTTATGATCAGACAAACGGCAAGGTCCCCCCTTTTCCCCTTTATCTATAGATGAAAAATTAAAATATCGCGAAGACATTCTCTGTGAAGGCACACCGATATAGACTATTAGAGATAAGAGACACATGTTAATTGATACGAGATAACATATAAGAAATCGTTATCTCTAAACATAGACTGTTTCCACCATATAATTATCACGACGGGGACCAGATAATTTTCGTTCAGATAGTAAATTTGGATTATCTCCCGTAAGCAGGACAATATGTGCCATATGGATATAGGTACTCCAACGAAAAAATTGAATGTTCGCATTCAATGAATATATCGGTGTAAAAAGATAGTAATCTGCTTCAATAATAAGAAATTGAACTTTTAACCCCCAAAAAATTTAGTTAAGGATTAGTTAACATTATTTAAAAAATTACAATTTTCCCACTTTCGGTCTTTTTTTCTTCGCAAAACTGGTTAAAATTATTTGACCACTAATTGAGATTAACTACGAAGGAATACAAGAAAACTTAAAAAAAAACAAGTAAAAGTTTAAATTGCCGTGCGTAAAGAATGTAAGTTACGTCCCAGTTTTTCTGGATTTTTAATCAGTTTCTGGCATTTTTCCGTAAAATCGAGGATGGGAAATGCCCTTAAAAATAAGCTGTTTGCGAGTTACATTATATTTAGATATCAAATGTTCATATCTTCGTGTTTTAAACGTTATAAGTTCTACAAAGATGATGCCGTTCATATTTATTTACTCATCCGTTTATTATTTACAAGACGTCGCCGATGTTCCAATGACATCCTGTGGTCGCGGGAATCTGTCATGTTCATTTTGGCTTCCATTGACGTCAGTGCGGCTTTCATATGTTTTGCGCTAGAATATCCATAACTCCGGTTAACTACTTACTCTAATAGTTGTTTCATAGTATCTAATGATGTTTATCTCGTAAAAGCAGCTTAGTTTTGGCTCGAACAGTTCTCACTTTCACTAAAGTTGTTGACACTGCCGCCATTTTTGGGACTATTTTTAACGCGAATTAATTATGAAAATTACACTATAAATAGGTAAAACTATAGTCTGTTTATTCAAATATTGATTTCTTCGATCAGCTGATCAGGTAAACACATTCACCGTTCACAGTCCTATTTTCTTGACATTATTTTAATATCGAAATACCAGTGTTTATATTTAAATGAACGCTACCATATGTAGTAATTTATTTAACTTAATAATTATCTTGAAACTACAAGAGTTGGATTTTTATTACTATTTAGTAAAGTCTTGTAATACAGAAAAACAAGATCAACAGCTCGTTCAGGAACACAATCATAAAACTTCGAAAACTTTTTAAATGTATTTAACAATTTATGAAATCTGTAACCTTGCTGCAGCTGAAAAGTTTTGAAGTGATAGTAAGGTTACGTTCATTGAAGTCGTCAAGAGTAGAACAAACGCGTGCGAATCGTACCAGTTGAGAAATATACATGATATGATTCCGAATGCCAACGGTGATAAATATCATCTTTTCATATCAGAAAATCCACCAATGTCTTTATTTTAACCCATTCTTTATTGTCATCAATGACAACACGACCTGCATTATGCCTTGTGATCTAGACCACCACTCCACGAACTAGGCTATATTATACATTATATATATCAAGCGTATTTAGCCAGTTATTACGATTTTAAAGGCGCTAAAACTTTTTAAAAGGCGACCGCGTAGCAGGATCCTTTTTAAGAGTTTTTAGCCTTTAAAATTGCTATAACTGGCTAAATTCGCTTGATAATAATTTTGAAGAGACTTGACAATGAAAAAAGTATCGATCTCTGTGCGTTTTTTCTATCCTATAACATTTGTACGCACAAAGTAGATAAATCACTATCTTGACTTGTTTAGCAGTAATTTCATCCTCAGATGGAGACGAAACATGTTGGATAAATGCACAGGCGCTCGGGTACACTCTGTAATTTTCCCCTTTGTCAATATAATAACCTATTTTCCCTTTAAGTACCCCAATTCCAACCTTCTATGCGCAGAATCGCAATTTGTTTACGTTTTGTGCACATTTTGAGACAACCCATATTTTCACTCTATATATAATATCAACAAGGCCGGCAACTCGTCGCCATTTTTTTTGTTATGAAAATACACAAGATTCTACTCACCTCGCTTCGATCGGAATTATTGTCGTGCAGTGCTGTTTTCTCACCGTGACAGCAATCGGCGTCGATTCAAAATATATATATCCTTTCACTCAACAAAATTCAAGTCCATCGAATCATATTTTATTAATAAATTGTCACAATTTGCACTGTTCAACTGTGTTTTGACATTTACTCGCCCGGAAGTGTCTTTAAATATTTCAGGGGACGTAATATTTTCCCGGACTTTCTGTAAAGGGACGTAACTTTTTCCCGGACTTTTTCGGATGGTATCGGCTTTTACCACTGAAATGCAAGAAGAAATCCGTTTGTTATTATTGTCACTGAAAATCATGGACGAAGATCAAGAGCAAGCTTTTCAAACAATTTTAAGTGGGCACAACTTATTGCTGACAGGTCAGGCGGGCACAGGAAAGTCATTTGTCATTAAGTCAGCACTTAAACATTTAAGAAGGAGGGGTGACAATATTGCCTTGACATGTTCTACTGGGATTGCGACGTCCGTTTTTGAGGACGAACATGCAAGCACACTTCACAAATGGGCAGGATTATCAGATGGGAGATATTTTAATGAAAAATTATTACACCTGATCTCAACAGATGAAAAATATGAAAAAGTGAAAGACAACATCCTAACTATTGATTGTTTGTTTATTGATGAAATCTCAATGATAAGTTCAAAAATATTGTCACAAGTAGAATTTGTATGCAGATCATTACGAGGCACAACTGTATATTTTGGAGGTATAGCTGTGATTCTTAGTGGTGACTTTTTCCAACTCCCACCAGTTAAAAATGAGTTGTATGGAGATTTTGGACACCATTGCTTTACCCTTCCGTGGTTCAATAAAGCATTTCCACACCATATAAATCTTGAAATCATACATAGACAATCTGAAAATCTAGTCACTGCTGTAAATGAATTAGAAAGGGGTCATGTAACCGACAACACTGTTGCCTTTTTGAACTCTTTAAATCGCCCTCTTTCCGATGAACTAAAACAGAAGGCAATACATTTGTACGCAAGAAATGTTGATGTTGATCTTTATAATTATGAACGAGTTGAAAAAGTAGAATCTCCTCTTTTCACATTCAAATCTGAGGATAATGGACTTGGTGATTACTTACAAAAGATATTAGCTCCAAAATTTTTAGGAGTCAAGGTTGGTGTACCCGTTATGCTACTCGTGAATTTAAGTGATGAACTGGTGAATGGAAAAATAGGAACTATAACAAGAATTGAAAATGACTGCATATTTGTAGAATTTGCAATTGGGAAAGACTTTACAAAAACTGTAAAACTGAATCGTTATCTTTTCACCAAGATAGACCCAATAGATAACATAATATTAGCTAAAAGGTCACAATTTCCTATAAAAGTTGCCTATGCAGTAACTATCCATAAATCACAAGGCATGAGTCTAGAGTCAGTGGTAGTAGACTGCAAAAATGCCTCTTTTGCAGGGCAGATTGGAGTAGCAGTCGGAAGAGCAAAAACCTCAGGGGGCCTTATGGTGAAAAACTTTACACCGTCGTTGGTTAAGCCTCATCCAAATATTGTATATAAACTGTACGAGAACTGCTCGTTAGGGGTAATGAGTGTAGATTTTTCATGTTGTANGAATAACAAACATGTTATTGATGACAATAATAATTCAGATTCAAGTAGTTCCTCAACAAGAAGTGGTGAAGACGGTACAGAAACTGATGATGATACATATGATTATTTTGAAGCCGAAAAAAAGGCATCACATTCAATGTCTGATTTTTCTGATTTGGAAACTGACATTTTAGAGATGATTGACGAGATGGAAATGCCAGTCAACATATCTAAAGCATTTAACACAATTACAGATGATTTCTCTGACACACCCCTCGAAGAAGCAATAGTGAAAGTAAAAACTGAAACGTTAGAGCTGTTAGTTCAGTTTGCAGAATGGTATGAATTGCAGCAAAATAAATTGAAGGAAGTTAGCCTGAGTTCTTTTCCAGAAGACAAGACAAAAATTACAGCAAAAGACTTCAATAAATTTTATACAGACATTAATCAACATTTACAGTCAGAGGATTTCAGAAATCAAACCACAAATTTAGCAAGTCAATACAAATCTGTGGATAAAGAGTCAGTTTTTCAAATTTTGGTAAATTTTTGTTTCAACTTTCAAAAAGACATATAAAGGGTAGTAAATGACAGGTGTGAGAAACCCATCTCAATCATTGTTGAGAATGTGTCTATGGAACAACAGCTGCAATCCTCAGCTAGAGGGAAAATTCGGTATGTGAGTGGTTATGTCATTGCAAATTTAAAACGAAAAAATTCAAAAATTCTAAGGAATTCCTCGTTTGCACCTGGGAAACAAGTTACAGTAAACCAAACAAAACTGAATATGGAACTTTTAGATTCTTTATGTTCAACTTTTTCCCAACTTCAGGATGTAACCACTGATCCTGAGAGCTTACTTGAAATTAAACGAAAACAAAAGATAGTTGCTTCAACTTTTTTATGAAAGTAGAGGAGAAATGCAGGTTTATGCAGTCATTAGAGTACTTATACAAGTATAGAAATGAAATGTATGTAGAGATAGAAAAACAATTACTTTTTGATGATGCCCTTGCTAATATGTTTATAAACATTGATGGAATATCTAATGCTTTCAGAAATGAACATAATCATGATGACGATACTGAAGTTATTCTATGTACTTCTTCATGTAAATTTTGTGAAAGCATCAAAACAATGCAGAGAAGTATTATCTGTCTGTTTGTAAATGTTTCAATGGCTCAGTTTCGCAGGGATTTCTTGTCTGGTTTGCAAGTAGAAAAAAGGTTTTAGAAAAGAGTAAGACAAAATCTAAGCAACTCGATTTAGAGTTTCTTCAGAAAGACAAATCTGAAAATAAACAAGCATTCCATCTCAGACTAAAGAGTGAGCTAATACAAGGAATAGAAGTATTGGATAAGCAATTTAAGAAATCTGATTTGATAAAATTGTGCCAGGCGTATGATGTAAAAATTCCCAAAACAAGAAAGAAAGTTGACTTTGTAGAGGCGCTAGGCGAGAAAATTAAAAACTGTGATACAGTTCCCTATCCAAAGGAACTATTTATATTCAACAAAGTGAGTGCAAGTTGTATTAGTGCAGGAAAACAAGAATCACAATCTGCTTTACATCAAGAAACTGAACAAGGAATTTCACCCTCTTCAGAAGCAGGACCATCTACAAGCTTTAATGTAGGACAAGATGAAATGTCAATACTATTACAAACTGAACCCGTAGCCTCAGCATTGCAAGGTTCAGATACTGAATCAGGACCTTCTACAGCTCCACAGCTTGTCACTGAACAACGTATACATTATTTGGAGGATGAGCTACCAGGTCCATCAACAAGAAGCAGAATATCTAGAGGGTAAGATTAAAAGTTACTTGCCTGCTTGTTTTGGCAGTGCTTTCCAAGTAAGGAATTGGTGGGCCAGACTGGGTAAAGGGATACTGGGAGAAAGGGAGGACAGGAGAAAGGAAAGAGGAATACGAGGAAAGAGAGAGGGGTGGTAGATAATAGGGGGGTTAGACAAGACAGGTAGAAAGGGAAAAGAAAGGGGCTGGAGAAAGGAGATGGGAGAAAGGAGAAGGACCAGAAAGTTAGAAATGAAAAATGGAGATTTGGGAAAGGGATTGGAGAAAGAAAAGTGGGGACAAGGTAGGGTGAGTAGTTAAGAAAGGAGACAAAACAGGGAGAAATGGAAAAGAAAGGAGACTGGGAGAAATGGATGTGGAAAAGGGGAGGAAAAGGGAGACAGAGAAAGGAGAGGAAGGAAAAGGGGGATAAGGGAGAAAGGCAGAAAACGGAGAGTGGGGAAAGGAAATGGAAGAAACATGAGAAAGGAGAGGGGGAGAAGGGAGACAAGGGGCAGAATATAGGAAAAGTGGGGACAGAAAAGAGAGAAAGGGAACAGATAGGGGTTGGGAGAGAGAGGGAGAAAGGCATCCCCCACCCCCCTTCTGAATTGTATAAAAGGACAAATATTCATAATGAGAATTTACAGTATAAGGTGTCAACTTTTTGTAATTCCAGGTGGGTATGCAAGTTTTTTTCCATGCTGAACCAAAATGCATGTAATCATTTACAACAACTGTCCAGTCAACCCCCTTTTCATAATGAAATGGTCCTTCTCTGTTGCATTCTCTATAACTTCTTACAGGAAATGCTAAGTACTGGAAAGAGTAAGTACATTTATTATACATTGTTATATGACTAAGTACCTGTAAAATTTTGTACAATTGACAATATATCTGGAGAAAAATGATAAACTCTGCATCATGTGCATAGACATCTCCATTTCCCTAAAGAACTGTCACATTGATTAATAAGACATGCACATACCTATACTGTGTTGCAATTTATTTGTGCTCACTTCTTGCATCTCATGTAAAAACATTTTACTGGTTAACTTGTATAAGCAAAAGCTATTATTAAGACATAAATGTGCATATTTAATACCAAAATATAGTAATTAATATCTGAGTGAATTTAGTTTCTGCATATGTGCATTTCGACAACTT
>MJUU01034028.1:174089-208353 GCA_002080025.1 Modiolus philippinarum | reverse complement strand
GTGCTCACTTCTTGCATCTCATGTAAAAACATTTTACTTGTTAACTTGTATAAGCAAAAGCTATTATTAAGACATAAATGTGCATATTTAATACCAAAATATAGTAATTAATATCTGAATACCAAAGTTAATGTGAATTTGGTTTCTGCATATGTGCATTTCAACAACTTATGTCTCTTCAGTGCAAATAAAATCAAAACGTTTAGTCAGTCGCACCAACATCAAGTATATAAAGGTTCCTTGCTGGTCACATATTTGTATTTCTGTCTGATTTTGAGACTTTTCTGATTTGCTGATTTTATTTGTTGTGTCCATTCAAAAGCATTTTAATTTTTTGCCAAAAACCCACTACATTTGATAGTTTGATAATTATGTAATAGCTTTTAATCATCCATCTGAAAAACAAGATCAGAAATCCATACATAACATAATACATGTATAAGTATTTGAAATCTTATTTGCTTTCAATCTGAATGGATCATCAACATGTTCATATTATTTTACAGGACTTTGCAGACAGCTCAAAAGACTTATAGTAGTGGCGACAATGAAAGTGACTCGACAATAAGTGCAAAAAGCAAAGCAGAACTTCAAGTGAAGCAGTTACAAGGTAAAAAGAGTATGGAAAAAGGTGCATAGAAGGGGAAAGGAAAAGGAAGGAGAAAGGGAAAAGGAAAAGGAAAGGGAAAGGGAAAAGGTAAAGCATGTAAAGAACAGGAAGCTGGTGAAGTGATGAAAACTGTGGAATATGTAACTTGAAATATAAGGAAGGAGAGGATTGGATATGCTGTGACATTTGCTTTATTTGGTATCATAGGAACTGTGTGGGACTAGAAAATTCTTCATTGTGGGAACAATTCACCATTTCCAATGAGGAATATACCTGCCCACTATGTCAGTAAAAATAATGTATATACAAAATGAATTATTGTAGTGAAAAAAGAACATATGATTACAAAACCAATTACTGAATGAATTCACTAGAAGCTAAAAATTACCTAGGATTTATGATGACTTTGTAAAATTACATCCACTGAATGGTTCAGCTGCTCCAGGAGTGAGACCAGCATTCGATTTCCGTGAGATTGTTGCCTGTCCAAGGATGACAGCATTCATAGTTCTGCAGTAATTAAGGTAAGTTGGATTTGTGTTGTTGCCATTGTACAGCCCCCGTTGCTGACAAAAGACATTCTCAATGACGTCAGAGTTTATTCGATTTGGTACAATAGAAGACGCATTATTTTTTAATTTGTCATTGCCCAGTTCATCAAAGCCTATCAATAAGGAGCAGATATCTGCTCTGGTTTGGTGGGAAATCATGTGTTTCTCTTTTTCTTTCAATGAGGTGGTTGATAATACAATTTTTTCCCAATTTCGAAACCATTGCAACACCTTCTTGTTTTGTTCAAGCCTGACATCAGCGACACTTGTGATTGGCCGATGGTCTCTAAAGTTCTCGATCAATATACTGGTATGTTCAATCAGCTCAATTGTTGATGATAACTCGGCTCGTGATGTTTCACAAAGGCTTTCACTATAAGTCTGAAGCAGGTGAAGCATTTCTTTATTTAAAACATCTTCTGCTAATTTGTTTCTCATTTTTGCCTCACTTGATAAATGGAAATGTTCATGACTAAGTTTGTGGTGAATTGGAATTGGGTTATGTGATATATCCCACATATAGGCACTTTTTAAATGTTCCCAAAAAATGTAAAATCCATTATAATATAAATGCCTTTTGTTTGAGTCTTGCTTTTCACTTTTCAGCAAATTATTTCTGATCTTTTTCATAATATGTGAATAATCCATGATAACATATATATTTTGTGTGGATAAAGAATAAATATTTTGTATGCACATAGTTGAGACAGTTGCTGAGTTGAAATTTCCAAGAAGGATTTTGGCAAAATCTCTGTTGGTTTGAGCACCATCCAAACTAATGTATTTTGTCTTAAATCCAAAGACAAGAAGAAGGTTTACTATTTTCCAAAATAAGACACACAAATCAGCTGCTGTAGCCTGTTTAGTAGGAACATGAAATAATGGAAATCTGAATCCTGTTAATCCTAAATAAACATACTGAAGAACATGAGTTGCCAGAATTGTTTCCCTCTTCCCACTGTAAATTTCATCCATCAGTTTGGATTCCTCAGAAATATCGGTAAATCCTATCAGATATGATTTCCCATTTTTTGAATAGAATTGCAGATCGCTCTGAATCGACATTTCATCTAGGATTAACCCCCCTTCATACCCTTCTGGTGGTAAATTTTTTCGCATGGCCTCATTCTTCATCCAGTGAAGCAGTTCTTTATTCAAGCCTGCCCTTTGATGAAATTTATTTTTATAAATTTGCAAAATTTTCTGTGAGGGTAACACTAAAAAACCACTTTCCCTCAAGTCAGTGTAACATTTGGGACTTCTACACCATAAAGTCAGACAAAGTCGTATTACATTAGTATTCCAACGTCGTCCATTTGGATGAGTTGACAGGGCTGCTTTCTGAGACACCAAGAATTCTAATTTTTTTGGAGGACAGCTTTTGCTGACCTCATTCAAAATTATTTCCATGTCCTTATTGTCACTGTCTGTTAAACAAATAGCACTAGTTTCTGCTTGTTGTACAATTTCTTGGGAATTACTTACTAGTATATTATTTGCATGGTTTGGTGTTTCACTTTTAAAACATTCGCTTGTTTTGTTGACTTTTGATTTTGCCCTCTTTTTTGAACATTCATTCATGTAGTTATGATCATTTGTATGAGTGATTGTTATGTCTGCAAGTGGCCGTTTACCTAAACTAGCTGAATTACCTTCAACATTTTCAACATTTGATTGTTTCCTTTTGATTGAACCCATGTAACTATGGTCCACTGGAATCTCTGTATAATTTACATCCATATGTTTTTGATGCAATTCATTTGTCTTCTTTTGCAGGGCACTCCTGCAGACCATACAGAGCCTAACACTTTCATGAGTTCTGAAGTTTATGACTCGGTTACAGTTGGACATACGAAATACAGTCATAGCAGTTTTTGCAGAGTCCTTATTGCAAATGGTAAATATTTCTTGAATGATATTATCTTTGAAATCGGTTGCAAATTTGTCTGCAAATGCAACACCATGACTCAGTCTTAAAGTCTTTATTGCATTAAAGATCCCCAATATACTGTTTTTCTCAAGTTTAAAACTATTATCCATGCCGAATTCATCAGGTTTTACTTTTGATCTCCCACACAGACTTAAATTCCACTGTAAATCTTTTTCAAAATGTATTTCAATGATCACTTTGTTATAATTTATTGCACTGTTCAAAATGTGACCCAGTGTGACATTATCTGGTGTTTCAGTCAAAACGAAGAAGTCCTTAGCAATTTGAGAAATATCTGTAAACTGTATTGTTTCCGGAGAACCAACCTTACTGCGCCAGGTAATTCCTTCATATACTACAGTTTTCGTTGTCCAGTCATCTTTACACCTTCTGCGATGCATTTTTACACTAGGGAAGACCTTTTGAATGGTTCTTCCAATAGCAGGTCCCCTGTTGGTTTTTAATGTCGCACAAATGTCATCTAATGACAACTGGTTTTCCGATGATAACTCTATATTTTCTTGAAGCCTACAATAGTACAAAAAGTACTTATATATCAGATGTTGAGATGAATTATACTTTAAACACCAATTGAAAACTATAAGTACCAGTCCCTCAATTCTTGTGCAATTAAACATAATTGATTTAGTCTGTTTTGTACTATAGAATGCTTATGTTCTTGCCATACGATACATTGTAGGAGTAAAAGTTAATAGACAGACAGACAGACAGCCACAGCTGTATGAAATAAGCCTGAAATGTGTGCCTTTTTTGTTAGTTAATAAATAATGTTTAACAACTGAAGACACTAATAGATGTCTCACCCATCCCTGCATGCCTCTAAATTGATGAAAAATCTAAGAACTAATCATAAAACTGAACATGCTCACTAGACCGTAAAATTGAGGTCAAGGACAAAAGTCACCTGCCAGACTGACATGTACTACCCAAGACCAACCTGCATACCAAATATATTCAACCTACCACTTCTAGTTATTGAAAAATGGACTTCAGCAGAGAAACTTGACATGGCAACTAGAGCGTAAAATTGAGTTCAAGGACAAAAGTCACCTGCCAGACTGACATATACTACCCAAGACCAACCGACATACCAAATATTACCAACCTACCTCTTCTAGTTATTAAGAAATGGACTTAAACAGGGAAACTTAACATAGCCACTAGAGCGTGAAATTGAGGTCAAGGACAAAAGTCACCTACCACACTGGTATGTTCTACCCAAGACCAACTTACATACTAAATATTATCAACCTACCGTTTCTAGTTATTGAGAAATGGACTTAAGCATAGAATCTTAACGTGGTCACTGGACCATGCAATTAAGGTCAATGTCACATGATTTTATGTCCAGCTTATAACACTTGATAAGTACTACTACGGAACCAAATATGATGTTCCTACATCAAAAAGTTTTCACAATATCCTTGTATTTAGTTAAAGAAAATGCTGCCCCCGTCGCCGTTGTCATACTTTGCACGCCTACGTCTTGTTTTCCTTGAGGGCAAGACAAAAACTGTAGCATGAGTCACTCATGGATGAAATGTAGGTCTAATCTACCTGCTTTATGTAAGAGGGGGTATTGAAGTTTTTTCCAGCAGTTCTGCAGTCCTGCCATCATTGAAAAAAAGCTGCCCCCCCCCTCCCCCTTTCATGTCTTCATAGCTATCAATTCAACTTTCACATAATTTTTCCAAAAGGCAGAGGGCAATATTTTTTTTAAAAAAGCCCTAGGTATTTTAAATATATTCTAAAAGGGGTGGGGGGTCCACCACTGCTTAACACACAACAAGCTATATCCATAAAGTAGGACATAATTACTCACAGGAATATATAGCTCATTTAATTTGAAGCTTCATGTCATACTGTCAGTGCTACATTTTTTCTTATTCATGTCTGTGTCACCTTCTGTTATGTGTTATGTTGCCAATTATTGTTGATTGCTTGTTCGCATAGGCTATCTCTTTGTAGGCATGTGATATTTTTACTGATCTCCATATTTGATCTAAGGCCATCCTTAATAAAATGTTTGTTTTCTGTTTATCGACTGTCAATTTTGGATGAATAGGTAGGTAGGTAAAATTTTTTTCTCTCATAAGATGTCAAAACGGGTTAATTTCAAGAAAATCTGCTAAAAGTAGAATAAAAAAAAATTTTGTCTGGGAAATGTCAATAAAATTTTCTGAGTAGGTAGATTTTTTACGAGTAGGTCGATAAACAGCAAACAAACAATTTTTTAATGTTGGCCTAACATGTACTTTTTACCTTTACTGTCAGAAACAATATTATATAGTCATTTAAATATCTATAATCTGATTTGTTCAAATCGATTCACATGACATTTGAGATTTTGCTGGGTTAACCAGTAAGTCATATGTTATTGTTGGGTCGCATAGGAAAGTCAATCGGTGAACAAGAAAATTCGATATAATTTTACAGTTACCACCCTTGATAGTGTGTGACCCAGAGGTTTTCTCTCCCCTCGAAATTTAGGTAACCCCTGAGCAAGCTCTCGGTTGACCTTAATATCTCGGGGAGAGAAACCGCTGGGTCACACACTACCTAGGGTGGTAATTGTTTAAATTTGTTTAGAGTGCCTTAGAAAATACCTTTTAAATGATACATTATTTTCACAACCAAAATAGGACAATGCAACATAACAGAGCTATAAGTATGCATTTGGTTTCTTTCAATCTGTGAGAGGGTACTTGCTATACTTGCTAATGCATCACTTTTTCAACATTACATACAAGGATGTCACAGACGATCCCCCCCACCCCCCCCCAAAAAAAAAACAAAACAAAAAAAAACACCACTTACAAAACAATTTGTGGCTTATTTGGAATATATAGAAAACAAAGAAATAATTTTTTCTTGTGTTTTTGGTGAGCAAGTTATCAATTTTTCATTCTCAAGAAATCTGTTTTCCAGTATATCCAGTGGTGGATTTTTTTTTTNCCCCCCCCCCCTTTATGAAAAAAATATTGGTTTGCCCCCCCCCCTTAAGTATATGGATCTGCCACTGATATGATTTTTTCTGTAATCCAACTAAATTGTGTTTTGCAAACCTACCAAGAGACTATTTTGTCGTTGTTTTTGTTCATCTTGTGTTTTCTTCTCCAAACTTGCCATTTCTTATACTGCCAACGTCTTTCTGGGACAAAACTTTTTTCTCACTTTATATTTTGCGCCTTTTCAGTTCATTTCAATATCCTCGATTTCTTCTTGCATTTCAGTGGTAAAAGCCGATACCATCCGAAAAAGTCCGGGAAAAAGTTACGTCCCTTTACAGAAAGTCCGGGAATATATTACCTCTCCTGAAATATTTAAAGACACTTCCGGGCAAGTAAATGTCAAAACACAGTTGAACAGTGCAAATTATAACAATTTATTAATAAAATGTGATTCGATGGACTTGAATTTTGTTGAGTGAAAGGATATATATATTTGGAATCGACGCCGATTGCTGTCACGGTGAGATAACAGCACTGCACGACAATAATTCCGATCGAAGCGAGGTGAGTAGAATCTTGTGTATTTTCATAACAAAAAAAATGGCGGCGAGTTGCCGGCCTTGTTGATATTATATATAGAGTGAAAATATGGGTTGTCTCAAAATGTGCACAAAACGTAAACAAATGGCGATTCTGGGGTACTTAAAGGGAAAATAGGTTATTATATTGACAAAGGGGAAAATTACAGAGTGTACCCGAGCGCCTGTGGATAAATGGATAAATTACACAATTAAATGACCTATTAACGATCGATTCCGCTGTGTACACACTTTTGTGAGGTAATCGTATGTTCTAATATTAGGCCAATGAAAGCGTATAGTAGAGTTCAAGTGGGTGGAATTTCCCATTAGATATAAAATAATTCATTCATTTCTTTAACCTTACAAAAGAATTTTCATTCACAAAGCGCGATTTCCGCATCCATCTAACAGATTTTCACATATGTATCGTTTGTTATTTGTTCTCTATCAGTTTTTACACGTCTTTCGGTTAATGGACTTCCAAATATTTTGGTTCTATCTGCACTGATGAGACATAAGTTGTCGGAATGCGCATATGCGGAAAATATATTAACAGTAACTTCGGTATTTTGTTATTGTTTAAATCTCAACTTGGGCCAATGGAAAAGCTTTACATGAGGTCAAGTCTCCACAAAAATATATAGCTTTCGGTAACATTAACGGTAACATTCCTCCTCGTAGGAAATCTAGATCTTAACATAGTACACGAGGAACAGTGTACTTGGTAGGAAAAAGATAAAAAAGGGGGGGATAAGGACTGCAGCAGATAAGATTCATAAGGTATAACATAATAGTGTTACACACAGCTTTATATAATATGAATAATTATATGTTGGTAAGGTAAGCTGCTTATCAGCATATTATCATTCACATTATATAGAGCTGTGTGCAACACTATTGACTTATTACATTTAATAAAAATATCTCCAGAAAATGTTCTCAGTTAATGACTATCTAGAAACGAAGCACTAGAGTCGATACAGGTTATTTGTTTGTTGTATTTGTACTGATTAAGATGGTACAATTAAGATCTCTTCGTACCAACGACACCAAATTTTTCGGGTTTCATATACTGACGATAATTGTTCATTTATAGCACTTTTCTTCAGTTATTTAATACTTTATTGACCTTTTTATCATCTTAAAAAAATTAAGCAATTTCTGTTGTTGACCTTTAATCCCGTTTTTCTCTGTGGCATAACAAACTCTATGTTTTAATTCATATATAAGCCATTAAGGCTTCTCGTTTGCAGCACTACTTGTGAGTTCTCTCAAAAATTATTCGGGGAATAAACTCGTATTCCATTGAATGAATGCAAAATAACAAACAAATGGTGTTTAAAAACACTTTTCAAGATTTTGTAGTTTCTGATCAACTGGTCCAAAAGCATATGTCAGCACTGGACAACTGTGAAAAAAATATAATCATTGAGATTACGACAATTTTCAATGGAAATAACCCCACTTTATTAAACGTGATCTGTAAACATTTGACCTGTTATTTCACAAAAAACTAATGAAATATTTTTAAAAAGTCAAAATCGTTGATAATTTTAAACAACCATATAAGTAAGCAGGTTATATTTGAGTGACCAGTGATACCAGAAAATAAGTTATAAAACAGGTAGAGAAATTGCCGACAATGTTAACATAAAAAAGCTGCTTCCTGTTGTAAAGTGTAAAAATATGTTTTCGTGTAAAAATGGAAAAAAGTTTAAAAGTAAAAACTCGTTGTTGTCGCATGGAGTCCATGTTAGAAAAGTGTTTTCTCTTATTTTTGTTCGAAATAAATGTTAGAGGAATTTAAGAAACAAAATGTTTGGAAATTGATCTCACTTGCTGATTGGCCAATCATGTAAATGTCTCGTGTAAGTTTTTAGAAATAGTGCAACCGGATGAAGATGAAATTAACACCTGCATCATTGTAAAACGAAATGGTTTTTTGCATTTTTACGACTAAGATAACATGACATTTTTATCAAAAATATTATCTCAAAACCCCTTTCAATGAATAGCGCAATGATACGCATAGCAACGATGATAGCAATGATAGCGATGATAGCAACAAAATGGTGGCATACTTGAGACTAGACACTACAGAGATCGCTTTACTTCAAATAAATTAGTAGAAATTAGAGAAACAATCTCTAACATTGTTTTCCAGTTTATTACGATAAATTCTCAAATCTTCACATTTTAAATTTCTCGGGTAAACTTCGAACATTAAAATGTGAAAATTTAACTATCTCGATGTCAGAAGTATACGTAATAAACAGGAAACAATGTTAGAGACTATATATTCTGTATTATGCACTGAGAAACCTGAATTTTAAGCATGAGCGAGAGTTAGATAATAGTTAGGTCTCCCAAACCAAGTTTGGAAAGACCTAAAGTTTTTGCTCCGTTTCTTATTATTTAGACTTATTGTTTTTACTCAATTCTTATTATGTCACCCCAGACGTAGTCGGGGTGACATGTTGTTATTCTACGTGTCTTCTGATTATTATTATTCTTAAATTTCTTCCAATAATTTTGTCCGATCGATTATTTTTGAAATGGCTTGATGTAATCAAATGAAACTTTGTATGTAGTTAGACCAGTATAAAGAGTTGTGATTCCCATGAATCCAATGATTTATCAAAATGGCCGCTATTTCAAGATGGCCGCCAAAGTATGTCAAAATTTCAACTTTGTCGGATATCAACGAAAATTGATTTCAAGGGAGATTTTGAGGCTGCGAACAAGATGAAATCATAGAATTGGTTGTCTGAGGTGACATCAGCTATTGCTTGCAATTGCAAATCTAGTTATGTCGCCCCAGACGAATGTCGGGGCGACATATTGTTATTGTTCTGTTTCTTCTTTTTCTACTTATTATTATTATTCTTTGTTATTATTATTAAGGTCTTTCACCACAGTGAAAGACCTTATTGTTATTCTTCGGATTATTATTTTTTTTATTCTTTTTCTTCTGTCGCAATGCTGTCAAAAAAACTACGCGACATATCATTTCGACTCTTGGTGTGATGAATCGACATTAATGCGGGACCTCAAAACTCAGTCAAGCATATCGGTCTATTTTTAGTAACGGAGTTCTCTCCCCGGATACGATTTATCTTGTTTGCAGATTTCCTCAGAAACCGTAACCGATATCAAAATTTTGAATGGGGGGAAATGTTCGATTCATCCTCAGCATGATTAATCACGAAAAAATTTTTTTTTAGGTCGCGACCCCGGTTACGCGTTTTTGACCCCTAAATATGCAAATTTCTCAAAGTTATCGGATTTCCACCCAATTTGGTTTCCAGGTAGCTCTCATGGTCCTGATTACAAATCTGGGGCCAAAAAATCTTTTTCGGCCGCCATTTGAAATTTTGTTATCGCAATATCTCGGAAACGATAAAAAATTTCTGAAAACATTATATTGCAAAAATACTCCTCTCATTGAGATCTACATTTGATTCAATAGAACAAAAACTCTGCGACAAACCGTTTTTGAGTTATAGCCCTTGGCGTGTTTCGGTTAATCAGTTTTTTGCGAATAACTTTTGCACGCTTACAGATAATATAGTAAACATATATGTTTAAAGTGATCAGTGCGAAAAGACCTTCAATTGAGTACCAGGTTGAAGGTCATCGGTGACCTTTGACCTTGACCTTTGACCTTGTTAGCGGATAAACTCAGAAACCATAATAGGTAGCTGAAAAAGTATATCAGCAAAAATGTTCAACATTTCAAGTGCTATATTTGTTTCATTTGGACCGAAAGTCTCCGATGACTCCCTAAAGAGTTATTGCCCTTAACGCGTTTCAGTAAAGGGTTTTTTACATATAACTTTTAAACCGTTACAGATAGTATTGCCAAGTAACATATCAAATTAATCAGTAAGAAGAGACCTTCATTTTGAGCACAAGGTCAAAGGTCATCAAGGTCAGAGTTCAAGGTCATAGCCATTTTTTTTAGTTTTTTTCCTAAGCAACCACTGAGAAAAACACAACCAATGTTCAGAACTTTTAATTACATCACATTTTTGACCAAAATAGACAACAAATCAAACTCAAATATGAAATGGTGAAAACTGGTGAAAGACCTTGCAATTGTTCTCTGAACAATTGACCTTTTAATTATTATTATTGTTCTTCCACACATTTTTGTCCGGACTATTTTGAGAAACGGTTTGATGTAAGGAAATGAAACTTGGCAGGAAGTTAGATCACCATAACGAGAAGTGCAGGGTACCGAAAAAATTTTCAAAATGGCCGCCATTTCCAAGATGGCCGCCAAAATACGTCAAAATTTCAACTTTGTCCGATTTCAACGAAAATTGATTTCTAGGTAGATTTTGATGCTGCGAACAAGATGGAATCATCAAATTGGCTGCCAGGGGCGACATCAGCTACTGCTTGCAATTGCAAATCTAGTTCTTATTCCTGTTCTTCTTCTCGTCTTTCCGCCTGAAATTTTGTCCGCCCATTTTTTCGCAAACCCATGGTTGGATCTTGACTAAACTTCACCGGAAGATGGATCCTTATCCCAAAAGATGCAGACCGGTCTTGGAATTTCCAAATTGGCACCGGATGCCATGGAAACAGCCAAAATAGGCGGGAGAATGAAAGTGCTCAGAATGGCATGAAATTTTACAGGAAGGTTGCTTGGGACATGAGAAATAAGATTCTAGTCTCCAAGACTTCAAAATGGCACCGGTTGCCATCGAAATAGCAAAAAAGTCGGGAAAATGAAAGTGCTCAGAATTGGATAAAATTTTACAGGAGGGTTGCTTGGGACATGAGGAATAGGGTTCCGGTCTCTAAGCCTTCAAAATGGCACCGGTTGCCATGGCAAAACAGGGGGGAAAATAAAAGTGCTTGGATTTTGATTAAACTTCATAGGAGGGTTACTTAGGACATGAGGAATTTGTCTCTGGTCTCCAAGACTTCAAAATGGCACCCGTTGTCATTGAAACGGCAAAAAAGTTGGAAAATTCAAAATGCTCAGAATTGCATAAAACTCAGTAGACAGGTTGCATAGGTTGTGTGGAAGTGATTTCAAGCCCTGATTACTGATCTGAGACTTTTGTATCAGCATCGTGATACAATTATAAATTTTATTCTTCTTCTTCTTCTTCTTCTTTCTTTTTCTTCTCCCGTAAGTTTATCCGCCCTCGTTCTCGGCCATCTTACTACCGATCTTAATAAAACTTTGCATAGTGAAAACGGACCATTTGTAGATGTGCAATTTGGTCTTGAAATTTCAAAATGGCCGCCGTTGCCATAGAAACTGAAAAAAGCGGGAAAATTAAAAGTGCTCCAAATTTGATGAAATTTTACAGGAAGATTGTACAAGTTGTGAAGAACATATTTTTGGGTCAATTTCTTTCAAAATGGCTGTTGCCATGGAAACTAAAAAAAGGAGGGAAAATTAAAAGTGCTCCAAATTGGATGGAATTTTACAGGAAGATTGTACAAGATGTGTAGAACATATTTTTGGGGTAAAAAAATTTTTCACAATGGCGACCGTTGCCATGGAAACTGAACAAAGGCCGGAAAATTAAAAGTAATCTGAATCGGATTAAATCTTACAGACACATTACAGAATTTGTTTGAAACTTATTTTTGGGTCATTTTTTTCCAAATGGCGGCCGTTATCATGGAAATGAAAAAATGAGGGGGAAATAAAAAGTGCTCTGAATTTGATGAAATTTCTGGAAGTTCGTTTGGGAGACTTTATGTTTGCATCCAAACACAGTTATTACTTGTTGTAAAGTTATAATTGTTTTCTAATCCCAAAATGTCGAATTCTAAAATGAGTTGCGGATTAAAACGACTCTCGAACGTACGTGGACTGAGAAAACCTGACCTGGGAGGATGCTCATTTCCATGACAAGAAAAAAAATGCAACAGTCTATCAGGTGCTAGTTTTTTTGTAGATATAGACAGCATATTATATATAACAGTGGTTATATCAGTACAACATTAATTGCTTGAGCTGAGTTTCTTAAATGATCTAAGTCGCTTTGTTATAATAATAATTTCTGGCCAAACAGCATTCAAGTTTAATTGAATTACTTATCAAAGCTTTGAGAAAATCTGCATCAAAGTGCATTAAGTGTTTCCATAATTTTTTCTGATCCAGAAATTTATAGTACAAATGATACATAAAAATGAAAGTTAAATTGCAGCTTCAATGCATTTTGATTGTTATATTTTAACTCGCTTACTCAATAGCAAATCATATTTTCAGTGCTTAAGTGTTTACCGACGGTCGAAAACATCAAGATAAAAAGACATTACATAACTACGGCATAGACAAGAAAAATGTATACACCAACTGGGACCCAATTTAAACCAATTGAAGATATATGGTGCATCGGTACAATAAGCATCTCATGCATCTTATTAGACACTAGTCGTGTTGAACATGCCAGTTGCGACAGTAAAGTAAAATCCAATTGAGGAAAAACAATATTAAGCTGTTAAAGGTAAAGATTTATTGTCATCTTGGAAATAGATAACCCGTAGCCGTCCACAACATCATGATGTCGACTGTAAACCTAATCGAAGCAATTTAACTGATAATTTACCCAGAATTATTTACTTACCCCGAATTATTTAGGCCTACCACGAATCAATTACTTCTACTTCATTCACTTTCATGCATTTTCGTTCATGTGTCGTATATTTTACTTTGACCTTCTGTTATTTTTGACTAAATATTAGATGAAAATTCATTAAGCACTCCCTTGACAACGGATCGATTACTCTGTTATATTAAAAAAAGAGTCTAATCGGTATATATATGATAAAAGTAAACAAATATTTGGCATAAGATAAATACAAAAGAAAACGTTTTCGTATATAGAACAAAAATATATTTATGAACTAATTGATGTATGTAGCCTTAATAAACTGATAAATAAACATAATAAGAAGATTCTATTTTAATGGAGGGGTGCTAGTATTTATTTTTTTGCATTTAACTTATTTCGATGGTCTTTAAGTCAGTTAAAGATACTTTAACTATTACGAATAGACAATATCCGAGTTCTGGTATTTAGATTGACCAGTTGTTGTTTGTCCGCCATACGTCACAAACATGTCCGCCCCATGTGTCCAGTTAAATGACGTTTTAGGCTTTATGAAGTGACGTTTTCTATACTGTGACGTGTTGAAAAGTGGTTCGGTAAATCCTGATACGACAGCTCGGATATGGTCTATTGAAAACGCATTGTTTTCATGCGATATAAATTGTAAAGCTCCGATTTCAGAACTTATTATAAAGGTACCTTGATCGATTCAACAGTTTAAGAGGAAAACTGGTTTTGATTAACGCACATAGCGTAAAAACTGAAATTGGAGACTTTGTGTGTCTGCAAAGGTAAAAATTTGTGACAGGTCATAGAGAAACTTAACTTGCAGACATATTCTTCAATAAACCTCTGCGAAATTCTGTTCTAAAATATGAACTTCTGTAGCAATTTGCAAAAGTACATTATCTAAGATTTATAGGTTGATGATAATAGATAATAATTACTGGAGTTTTATTAAATATCGATTCAACAAATTTTGATTCAAAACGTATTTAATATCAAATATTTATGCATTTAGATTGCACGCATTACTTAGCATTTCTAGAGGTTACTGACTTGAAAATTTATAAATATAAAGCTTTAAATGAAAAAGTACATTTTGCTTCCAAAAAAGTAAACATTGTTGCTGCATTACCATTAATATGTATCGTTTTTTGCTAATACTAAAACATTTAGTTCTATTATTATCTAAGGGTTCTACTTTTTTTCGTATTGGTGGTTTGTGGTTTTACCCTTTTTGTCAGTGGGCTACAGTTTTATACTTACTTTGTTTCAAGTAGATCAGTTTGAAAGATAAGAAAAATAAACATCGAATATCTAATTGTAAGAAAACATAAACCCATCAATGGCAAATCACATATCAACTTTCCTTCTCTAATGAAAGTCAAGACTTAAATGCAATATATCTTGATTCACACTAGTTACACAGATCAGAGTGAATAACTGGCTTACTGTTAGAAAAAAAAATAAGTTAGCGTGCTATGAAATCCAATTTATGTCCAGTGAATTCAAAAGTTTATGTTAGCATTTTTTATAAGAATCTTAGATATGATTCTATCTAGAACAATCCAGTGGCTTTAATCTGAAAACAGTAAGAGATTTAATTGTATCTGTAAACACCCAAACTGCAATAAAACCAATAAAACAATGTTGAGCACATGACCATTTCGATAGCTTGTCTCCTCGGCACAAATAAAATCAAATATTTGTGGGGCACTTGAAAGAGTTGAAATAGAACAAGTGATTTGAATGGTTTTTCATATGGTCAGTTTTCGGAGCACTTTCGAAGTACTAAACGACTGGACAGCCTATACTCCCCAGGATTAGCAGTGTACAAGCCAAAAAGTCTTACTATTATCGTTAAAGGGACAAGGAAACAAAAGACAATGTCATTTTTTCGACAAATGAATTTACTTTACGTATTTAAGAAATACATTTACCACTAACTGTCTCCCTCGGTCACTAGTTATCCTGCTACAAGTATAACACAGTTTCACAAATATTACAAATAAACTTTTCAAGTCACTGGAGTTATTTCAAATTGGAGATTTTGTTATGGTTATTACCGATTGATCCGTTGTGTTATTACACATAAGGTATGTATTTTCAATACCAATATATTTTATGTTAAATTCAAATTTGTTGACAATCCCGCATCCAGTAAATGTATAAGAGTCTTTCGACAACTAAATTCCGCTCCAACCGGTGCTTATAATGAGGTGTGGTCAAAGTTCATCTATAAAGGCCTCATGATGGTTTCAAGATGAAGACCCTTAATAAAGCGTTGTCCCTTTGCTTAATTTTTACCATGTATTTGTAGAGACTTTGTCTCTTGTGCATTTACTCCATTTCCTGAAAGTGTCGTTTTTATATGCGAACGAAGCTCGCTCCTATAGTAAGAGTGTTGATTCCTTAAAATTTTCGCGAACGAAAATAAGAAAAAATGTTAGACTATCTGAGGTTAGAAACCACCATTTCAATTCTTTTACATTTTCAACTAAATTTCCCTATATTCAAATCTGTCTGGAAAATTTACATCAAGACACCATATATTTTCCAAAAGGTGCATATCTCGTCAACCTATCAAAATTTCAGCATACCTTTTAAGCATTCAAAGAGAGTTCCAAAGATGGGGAAATCATAAATTTACCTGATCATGGCTGGAAATTGCGCATTCATAGTATACCGGAAAACCTATATGATAAATATTCAATCATTCTAATCAATTAACTTAGGTCTAAAAATAAGCCAATCAAAATTTATATTTAGATTTAAAAAGGCTACTTTCACACATGTTTTAAGCTCTGATTGGCTGAATTTGTGGTTTGACACCATAATGTGATATCAAAACACCCCCCCCCCCCCCCCGTGTAAGTACCGCACTTAATCATATGTTTTCAGTTAATTTCCAAATTGTATACAGAAAATAACATTCTTTTTCAAATATGTTTCTCCTTTGTATCACTATTTAAAAAGTCACAAATTATGTGTTTTCAGTGCTATCATTAAAAACAATCACTTGTAGATGTAAATATTTCTTTTATGTAATGAATTTTAATGTTTGATTGATATTAATAGAGTAGCGGATTTATAAAATAGTTCTTTATTGTGATACAAGCATAACAATGAGCTTGGATATTCTTCTATTGGTATATAAATGAAATAGAGTGTGTTCCAACAGAATTTTTGTCTGTCTGTTGTCAACATGGCGACCAAAAACACAATGGCGGCTAAATTGCGTTTTCAGATATCTGATTATCAACAATTGGGCTATCTTTCCGAATGCCATTTTTTGGGGGTTTAATTTGAGTAACAAACAAATTTAAATAATATATTGAAGATGTGGACAGCCTTAAGTTTCCACTTTGTCTGTCCGTCTTTTTGTCCGCCTGTAGTGGAAAAAACTTATTTATAAGAGTAAGTTGCTAACACTATCAGTGCACACTGGTGCAACTTGCAGCCATGAAACTCGGCATGGGGTTTAGTGTCTTTTTTTTCAAGTCTCACAAATACATCTTGATTCGCCCCACAGAAGTAGGAAAATGACAATTCTGCCGCACCTACCCTTTTCAAGGGGAAATCCTGCATAGGACCCCCATGCTCGACGGTCAAATGCAAACGGACGGTATTCCTATTGTGCATAGGGTAAATACAAGAATGGGAAGACATGCTATGTATATTGAAGGTGCTGGAAGGAGATTTTATTTGGTCGAAAATGACGACCCGCCAGAATATCACAAAGCATCCAAGCAAGAAGATGACTTTTTCAGCGAATACGCCTTTCAGAAGAGGATGCAGGACCAGAATCAGGAAGCCCTCTCATGGAAGGACTTGCCAACAGGATTGATCTATAAGATCTTAGAGGTGGTAGAAGTGGACGGAAAATTTGGCAAAAGCAAAATTCTCACTCTGAAAAATCGAGAAGGGGAGACCACCAAGGTATGGGCCTGCCCCACGCTCAACAAAGAAAAGGGTCCCTTGCAAGGAGCTTTCGTTCGGAGCACCGGATTCAAGCTGGGCAAGAAATCCAATCAGCACTACCTCTCCTTCGAGCTGGTGAGATGGTATAAAAAAATCTTGGAGACGCAAAATTTCCCAATCCAAAACGGATTGGGAAATTTTTTTTGGTCAGTTAGCATTTTGATATGGAGGGTTCGGGAATGAGCGGGGAGTGAGGCGTAGCCGAGCGAGGTGCGATTGGAATAACCCTCCCCTAAGCGCATGCGCATTTGGTTAGTATTACGGCGTGAGACTTTTAAAAGCGGGAAATCAGTATTACACCGTGAGACTTTTTTAAAGACATTAGATCAGTATTACGCCGTGAGACTTTTTTGACGTTAAATCAGTATTACACCGTGAGACTTTTTTGACGTGAAATCAGTATTACGCCGTGAGACTTTTTTGACGTGAAATCAGTATTACGCCGTGATACTTTTTTATGACGCGAAATCAGTATTACGGCGTGAGACAAATTAATGGCTCGAAATCAGTATTACGCCGTGAGACTTTTTATGGGGGTGAAATCAGTATTACGGCGTGAGACAAATTAATGATGGGAAATCAGTATTACGGTGTGAGACAAGTTAATGGCGCGAAATCAGTATTACGGCGTGAGACTTTTTTATGGGGGGAGATTTCTGTTTTGATCGAAAAGAGTAATTTTCACACCCAAACTCGGGTGTAAAAATTATTCGGATGTGGTCTTTTACGATGTACGTTTTGAGAGCTCTTCACTGAAATCAAGAATAGGGGACTGAAGAGCATTTTTTTCGTCGTAGTAGTTTTTCATGCAGAGTGCAGGAGCACCGTCTTCACCTAACAGCTGGGACCTATAGGTTTTGGCTAGTCGCTAGGTATCGCGGTGCTTCTTTTACTTCTTGGCGACGCGGCGCGAACTCAAGGACAGGACCATATTTCATGTAGCACATAAGCAGGCGAGGAAACCAAGGGGAATGGATGCCACCGCACCCATACCGGTCAGGGCAGACCCCATGGTACCGCTGGTCAGCAGTAGACTTCCCACAGAACACGCACCCAGTGCAAAGGAGACGATCTTATCCAGTCGGTTATAGATCTTCAAGGCATGCTGATATCTTCGGATTTCTGAGATGAGCTCCTCTTCCATGCAAGCGATATGACTGGCATCCACTTCGTCCATTTATCTAGGGGCCCGAGAGAACCATGACTAGCAGGGGGATGTTCTTGAAGGGGCTATTGGGGCCAAGGATCAATCCACTACCATCTTAGAACCGATTTCCACTCTTCAAGTACAATCCATCGCCATAAGTATTGGGCAAAGTACCTGGGCTGAGATGCAGACCACGACCCTGGGGTTTCACACAGCATTCTTTTCCACCCTTCTTGAGATATAATCCTGAATGGCTGCACTACCCAAACCTCTCAAGGCATCCACACCAAAAGCAGGCAGCACGGTTTTGGCTAGCATAGGTAGTGCAGCAGAGGCGAGACCTTCAAGCATGGGGAGAAATCCACCTTCCTTTACGTTATGCCTCACCTGCTTCGGGCTCATCTCCAAGACCATACCACCCTTACCACTCTGCAAGAGCTTCGTGATGCGCTGGATCTACCGTTGAGTGAGGAACATCTTATGCCCACCAGATAGGTCGGCATGCAGCAATCGGACGCTTACGGGGCAACCCTTCTTTGCCGCACGCTGGATCTTCTCTGCCTGACCCTTCGTCAAGTTGAGACCATACTCTTGATAATCCATTTATTTATACTTCACGCAGATGAAAGCGGATGGTGAGATTCTCTCCTCGCAGATTGATGGGGCGACCGTCTTGATCGGTAAGGTGGGTTTGCATGTGATTGATGGTCTTCAGGGTCACGGGTAAATAGATCAGATTCTTAGGGGTCTGGATGATCTTCATGCCTGAATCGACCCCGGGAAAGAAACTATAGATGGCATACTGCTGGGTGCCGTTGACGTAGCTGCCGTGGATGATATCACGGTTCACGAGAATGCTATTAATGCTGATGATATCGACGATATGCTCACCTTCCACGTATCCATTCGTGCTCCGGTCGTAGGTATACGTTCGGCGATCGAATCCAAGCACCGTATTCAGACTACTGGGCACATCGAAATCCACTTGGTAGCTTCTGGCGAGGGTGAGCGTTGCTCTCAGAGTCGCGCGGTTGGCATCGAGATGGATCTTAACCTTGTGTTTGCTGTGTCTCCAGATTCACTAGGGCCATCTCGTAAGATTTCTCCTCGTGCAGTCGGAGGGGTGGGTTGAAGCGGGTCAAGATCTGACTATCGTCCTCGCAGACGATGAAGGAGAAACCATGCTTGGGTTCGGTATTGGTGGCGATTTTCCGCAAAAGTGAATCGTCCATTTATTTACAGGTGGCGACGTAGAAAGCGGATACCAGTCTCTGCTTTCAATCTTCCAGGCCATCGTTGTGCTTCTGGAGGTTTTTGGCTTTCACCAGGAGGGCGAAGACTTCGGCGGGTCGGATGGCAAACAGTAATAGAATATGAATTTCGTCCATTTATTTACTGCAGAGCTCAGCTTTAGAAGACGACGCTCATCTTCTGGCCATCGGATTCGAACTGAAGGATGCGATTGAAGATGACCAGGGCGTAGGCTTGGGTATTGGTGGCGACGTTCTGATCGAATCTTAACTTGATATAGACGTCAATCGTTGAGTTGCTTGGAGACGTCGAATACGAAGAGGGGATTGAGATCCGTAAAGTCGGCGGGGGTGATGCCTGGATTAGTCACCAAATGATCCATATTGAAGAATCTCCAGCGGAAATCGGCGGCCTCCTTAAAGAGCCTGGAGATCTTCTGATTCGTGAAGGAGGCACGATGACCCACGGCAGGATATCTCTGGGAATTCAAAGTGACCCAGGTATCATTCACGCGGCATTGATCGAAGATGGCGGGGTTGGCTTCTTGATCGTTGGCGCCAAATGAATTCACGGCTTTCCGGGACGCCGATCAAATCGCACTGCCTCATGCGGAAGCCGATATCTAGCTTCACCTTGCTCCCAATGGTCTTATAGAGCCGCAGCTTCTGCTCGTCGGAAGGCATCACGTGGGAAATGAACCATGAGAGATTGCTGAGGACGAGTTTGCCAGGATCGTTGATATTGGTATTATCCCGAAAGATGGCGTCTTTATTCGATGCGCGGACGAGAGTGAGCTCATGCTTGAATCCATAGACCAGCTTTTCGTAGTTTTAGGAAAAAACGAAGATATGCAAGTCCCACATTATCGGCATTGGCGGCAGCGGAGGTATTTTTTACCCATAGCTGGTTGAGGCCTTGGGACTTGCAGAAATCATCTGGATACGTGAGGAGGCCCATCATGGTGGTGGCGACCCCGGGAACGTTCAAATGCTCGACCGTAGCTGATGGATTTGAAGAGGTACATCATTGCATTATTGATCAGGGAGATGAGGTTGCAATCATTTTCCTGGAGCCTTCCTTCCAGCAAGAGGTAGCTCTTCGATGGATAGAGGAAGAGATCCTGCGACTCGATGCTGAGGCGGATCTCGATGCTAGATCTATTCAGCTGCGTCCCGGTGATGGGATGGTATTCGATGAATTCGTACTCCTGGACGCTTTCGTCGAAAGTCAGTCCTTCGGTGATAGTAAGCATATCAGCCATCATATATTTATTTATAGCGCTGGACNAAGTCGTGGATGGTTGCGATGCCGCCACCCGAGATGAGATTATTGAGATGGGCATGCTGCTGCGGGGTTCTCTTGGTCTTGGCGGCAGGTGATGCTTGGGGCTTCTTTTTGCGGGTCACTCGATGAACGACGTGGTCTACGGCCTTCGTCGCTCTTTTCTCAAATCCCTTGATGGCTGCATTGGAAGCGGCGCTCACGGCCTTGCTTCCCAACGTCTTCGCGGCGGAAGAGGTGAATACTCGTCCGGCCAGACTGGCAATGGTATCGAATAATCCTCGCCCACCGACTACATATCTCCGGTGATATCCGTGATTCACTACTAAAGGCATCGTAAATTTATTTAAAGGAGCTTGCGATAGAGCTTCTCTTACTCCTCCCTGCTGATATGCTTGGATTTCCTCGTGGCGTCGAGGATGGCCACGATTCGTTGCGCACCCAATTATTCCCTGACTTATAGGCGGCGGCGCAAAGATCGAGGCGATCCAGCAACTGGTCGAAACATTAGGGAAGAAAGACGGTCCGGACACCACTCCCATACTTATCTTGCTTATAGAGGTATGAGACGATCTCCTTCCACTTCTTGCTTTTGCTATCCTTGGGGGTCTGCGAGACTGCAGAATTGCCTTGGTACATGGCACTCGATGCTCGTAGGATATCACCATAGGTATTCAGGTCGTCCACCTCGAAATCTTCAGGATGCTTCATGACCATGAGCTCCCGTAGGCCGGAGGTACCTCTATAGCGCTCGTCGTCGACGATGATATCGTCACCGTCAAAAGTGACGGGGAGACTCCCGATCATGATGGCGCCTTCTTCCACTCGCAACCAAAAGGTATGATCTGCTTTGGGAGTCATACTGAGCTGAAGATAATGGGTGGCTCGCGGACCGAAATTGGTAGTCAGTGAGCTCGATGGGTAGTGGATCGTCGTCGTCGCCCTCGGCGGCAGGAGGAAGGGCAGGCAAGGGGGCGGGTAGGGTGAGATCATCGATCTTTTTGGTGATCTGGGAGGCGGTCTCCTTTTGCGTCTCGACTACGGGCTTGAATATCTTGGATAGGTCACGACTGAGTCCGATCTTATCCAGACGACGCTGCATATCGCTAGCCTGGATACTACGCTTGGTCTCCTGCAGGACCCTAGCAAGCGCCTCACGCTGCTTAGGATCGGTGATCTTGATGAACGTCATTTTATTTATAGCATCACGAATGCCCCTAAGCGATGGGATGAATGCTATAGGGCGATGGAACGAACGCATCTAGGCGATGGAACGAACGCCCCTAGGCGATGGAACGAACACTTTGGGGCGTTGCGAGGCGTTGGAACGAATGCTATGCGGCGTTGGGAGGCGATGGAACGAACGCTATGAGCGTTGGGAGGCAATGGGATGAACGCTATTGGGCGTTGGAACGAACGCTATGGGGCTTTGGAACGAACGCTATTGGGCGTTGGGAGGCAATGGGATGAACGCCCCTAAGCCTTGATGCATTTGGGGAAGCAGAAAAATTCTACCCTCCCCACGTTTTTATGATCGTACTCCTCCACTATTCGGGCTTTCACGCCTGACCAGAGGGTGGCGAATCTTGGCATTGCAATAATCTCCTGGTGGATAAGACGCAAAGCCTTAAAGCGAGCGATCGGAGCTCCACACGGCAGCATGACCTAGAAAATAGCCTCGAATGCCTATTGCATTTATCGCTTGGCAATATGGAGGGGTACGTGCATTGATGGCCGCGAATCGTCTTTATGCAGCACTGGGGTCGTCGGTGGGAATGGGAATTATAGGCCCTCCCTCGAAATCCTGCAATGGCTCTCACTGGTGCTCGCAACCAGGGCGTTGGGTCTTGGGAGATTCCCGATCCAAGTCCTTTTGATTTTCCAGAAAAATTCCTGCAAATGATTCATTCTTTATCTTATATTCCATCCAAATTGCATCGATACTTTCCATTCGTCTTGGGGCTCGTGAGATCGATGGTCATGAATCCGTGAGGCTTGACCCAAGAGCGGTTGCATAGGGTATCAAACTGAACCGGGGTGATATCGCTGCAATGGTCCCGGTGGATATGATCGCGATTCTTGGCATCCTGCTCGAAGAGTAAGATGAAATTAGCATTCTCCCGGATCTATTGCCGCGGGAGCTTGAAGTAATTTTGGCAGAGGTAGAAACAATCGGCCTTATTATGACGCCCACGCACGTAGTAGTGTTCGCACTTGCTCTGCTTGCTGAGCATCAAGTCGTCAAAGACCATGAGATTCTTCCGAGAGGGGTCGAGGTCGCGGGGGTCGGGCACGTCGCTCACCTGCTTGAAGAAAAAGGGCTCGATACCACTTGGTTTGGGCGCTGGCTTAATCACGTCCACCACGTCGATCAAGGAGTGCGGATTGCGATCCTTGGTGGAAAGAAGCTCGCGGTTATCGTCTTTCGAAAATCCTTTCCCCAGCGCCGTCCGCAGCAGCTGATAAATGAGCTAATGGAGCGATTTTCCGAAGACAAAGAGTCGATCGTAGTCGGGACATCCGTCGCGCAGGAGGAGGTTATTCAGCAGCGTCGTCTTGCCGCAGTCCGATTTTCCGATGATCAGACCTCGGATGGATCGCTGCGGGAGGAGAAAGTGATTATGCCTACTCGCGGTAGGCTCATCGTACGTAAGGTCTTCAACGTCCATTTATCTATATAAATTTGCAATATACTGCTTGAAATGCAAAAGTAAGACGGCGACGCAAGGCTTGAGCGAGGTGATGGCAAGCAATGGGAGGCTGCGGAAGGTCGGAACCTGCGCCGTCTGCGGCTCCTAGAGTCCCAACTTATCGCTGCGTCGGGCGCCGGGCTCTGAAATAGGATGCTCAATCGCATGCCTAACGAAATGCACTTACCGGGGCATAATTTCACCGGATCCGGCACCAAGCTTCATAAGCGTCTGAAGGCAGACGGCACCCCAAAACCCTGGTCCATGCCAATCAATCGCGTGGATAAGGCCTCCTATAACCCGATCTCTGCTATGCCAAGCAACATCGTTAGACCCATCATCGGCACCAAGGCACGATTTGGGCTGGGCGTAAGGAAAAAAGTGCGCTGGTCGGATGAGCTAGCCGAAGAGCTGCATAAGCCAGTCCCATGTAAATTCCAGAAGCGTCACGTGGTCGTGGGTGGGGTGGACGAGACCTGGGCAGCCGATCTCATGGATATGAGCGCCTTCTCCCGCGATAATCAAGGCTTCAGATGCCTCTTGAGCATCATCGACGTCTTCTCCAAGTATGGCTGGCTGGTGCCGCTCAAGGATAAGAAAGGGACCACGGTTCGCGATACCTTCCGGACGGTCTTCAAGGATCGCAAGCCCAAAAAGCTATGGACCGATAAGGGCACGGAATTTTATAATCGTGAAATGAAGGATCAGCTCCAGAAGCACGACGCCGATCTCTACTCTTCAGAGAATGAACAGAAATCGAGCGTGGTGGAGCGCTGGAATCGTACCATGAAGAAGGAGATGTTCAAGAACTTTTCGACCAATAGCACGCGCACCTACCTTACCGTCTTGGAGGATCTCGTCCGCCAGTATAATACCACCAAGCATCGATCCATCAAAATGACTCCCACCGCCACAGCAAGAAAGAGCACGAGGGCAAGGTATTTTGGAATCTTTACGGAGATTTCATAAAGCCTCATCGATTCGACGTCGGTGATAAAGTCCGGATCATCAAGAAGAAGGGCACTTTCGAGAAGAGATATACTCCGCGCTGGACGGAGGAAGTCTTCACCATCTTTCAGACCCTAGCGACGAAGCTGCCGACCTATCGTCTCAAGGATTTCCACGGTGAGGAGATCCAGGGATCTTTCTACGAGCCCAGTGCACCGACCAGGAAGTCTATCGCATCGAGGATATCCTGCGGCGGCGAACAAGGGGAGGGGTCAAGGAAATCTTCGTGAAATGGTTGGGTTATCCTAAGTCTTTCAATTCATGGGTGAAAGAGTCCGACTGACAATGATCCCCAGCAGGCTTTCCGGTCTCGATCAAGGGAGCCCATAAAGTCTTGATTTACGCATGCTTCAGCTCGACAAAGAGCCTTAATGCGTCCAGATCTGCCTGCAGGCACTCGTAGACGGCTTTGGTGATGGGTTCATTATCCGTCTGGGGGAGTGGGAGATTTAGCACGCGATATTTCTGCATGTCTAGATTCGTAGTCATCAAACCACCATTGGTCGAGACGCACTCTGACTTATCGACTTTGCCATCTTCTACGGTCTTAAGCTTTTTGGTTAGGTCTTTGAGGTTTGCGTCGTACTCCCTTCGCATCTGCTTGATGGTCATTTGCATCTGCTTATTTCTGAATCTAGCTCGTCCGTGTCTTTCATACCATCTTTCAGCTGCTGATTGACCCAGCGCTTCGTCACGGCGTTCGAGCTATCCCGCGGCTATCCAAGACTGGTGATGCGATGATCGTTCATATCGAGATCCTGAAGTATCTGCAAGACGGGTGTGCTTCCTACAGTGAGATCTAAACTTATCCATTTATCTATAGGTCGAAGATGACCTCCTCGAGCGTCCGACCTTCCGAAAGAAGCTTCAAAACGCGCAAGCAAAAGTGCCTACAGACCACGTCGCGGCGACGCTGAAGCTCATCGGTATTATATCGAATCTCCGGTCTCAGATAGTCGACGATCTCGTTGGGTGGGGGTTGGCCGTAGGGATCGAAGTAGGCTTTGAGTCCTCCATGCTTATGCCAGCACGTCCAGTGCGTGCCGGGGCCATCGCGATCATCGTGATTCAGGATGCCGCATTTGACGGAGTGTGGGGAGGGTGGTAGGGCATTGCGAATCGAGGGATTCTCAGGGCCTCGGCAGCTTCCTCCAGCTCTAGATTCGAGAGGGGCTGGTGGGGGAGGAAGATGCCGTGCACTCGTATGCTGTTCATTTATTTAGGTATGAGCCTCTTCGATTAGATAGTGTCCGTCGGCGAGGGTGCTGATGCCGTCGGGTATGATGTGACGCGTGTCGTCTTTCGCGGAGAGCGCGATCTTGTTGATCTTCTCGGCGTAGATCTGATGGAGATGGCTCCGGATAATATTCATCGGACGTTGGATTTCTTGCTGAGTGGTTGCATCGCCTGTAGTCCTCGAAGGCGATGCTGCGCTTGATGACGCTCTTGGCGACTCCCTTTGCCTTCTTGGTGGTCTCACCGTCATCCACTTTGAAAGCGTATAGCTTCGCCAGGAGCCCCACGAATTTGGTCATGGCCTTGCCGCCGCACTCGTCCTTAAATTCCCCGAGGATCTTCTTGTTCACTCCAGTGCGGATGCCTGAGGGATGCTCGTCCGGGTAGTTGGACGTATCGAATTTTTGCCTGGACGTGTGGAGCGATATCCTGGTAGAAGTCGTCGGTCTAGATCTCACAGGCCAAGCTATCGGTGTCGGTGAAGAGAAGCCGTGCGCGATCACCGTACATCTTCCTCATGATTCCATAGTGGAAATTCGAAGTTGGGCCTGGCCACGAACTTCAGGTCCTGCTTCTCGGTGGTGACCAGCCTGACGTCTACGCGCTTTCGGATATTCTCCATGGTCCTACCAATGACTCAGTTGACCATGAGCTTGAAGAAATGTTTCTCGGAGTCAGTCTTGGCCTTGGCGCGAAGAGCGGTATTCAGGTCCACGTAGTGTTTGACCATGGGGATTGCCTGAACCTGATGATCCGACGGCATTTCCTAAGCTTCATGCCCATCTCCAAATACATATTGAGATTTCGATAGTGCGGGTATATTTTTCACGCTTGCCCAGGTGAGGCACGAGCTTGCGGACTTTGTCGATCTCTACGGTCTCGGGCGCCAGAGGGTAGTCGTTGTGGGCGTCGTGAAGATCCGGATATTCGAGATCGCATTCTACCATGGGCGCCATATTCGTGATCGTCGGGATAGCTGAGAATCTCGTCGATCTCCTCTGGCTCCACACATTCAAAGTCCCTGTGGGAAGAGGCTGTGATATCGCCCATCCGTAAAGATTATAAGCATCGAGGCAGGTGAGATACTTGGTGGGGTCGGAGCTATCGTAGCTCTCCATTTAGGGGTTATTGGCCTGAGCATGGCGATGAGAGATCATGGCCACCTCTCCGCTGGTCGCCTGCTCAAACATAATCAGCATATCTGGATCGGAAAGAAGCTCAAATCTTTGCCGAGTGGTTTTGAGGGCGGCGTCGTAGGACATCCGGGCGATGTGTAGTAGTTGGCAGGATCAAGTCCATAATGAGTCTGGCAGATATCTCTGAAGTTCTCGAAGATGTCGGCGAGCAGCAAGACGTCGGGACCGTATTCTTGGATATCTTGATGGGGTAGATCTGGAGATCCTCTTCCTCATCTCCACCCTTCTTTACGCAATCGAAGCCATAGACGTTGACGTTGATGGTGGGATTCTGCCTCTCGAATTTATCGATCGCCTTGAGCGAGACTGGAAAGTCGATGCCTTCGAATTTTAGTTCATCTTCCCATTTCTTGTACTGAGATACGCGGTTGCTGGATTTCTGGTCGACTTCCTGATGGTGAAGGGCCGCCAGCATTGCCCACTGGAAGCAGCGATCATCTTCATTTTTCACATTGATAATCGCCTTCTTTTTCGCGAGAGCCAATGGGGTTGGTATGAATGAGCCCCCCCCCCCCCCCTTGAGTGGCTTGAATTGGTTGAAGTGGATTTCTAGTTTCTCCATGTGTACGAACGTTTACCCACATCCTTCCCGCATGTACTTTGCCATATTTTCCTTGACCTTCTCCATCATGACGTCAATCTCCATTTCGAGGTCGGATGATTAGGTGAGGGTAGTCAGGGCTGATCGGAAGTAAGGGGTGATGTAGGTATTTTCTCCGGTTGCAGGGTTGGTCTTCACCATTTCTGCTAGAAGCACTAAGTCCACCTTCAATCCCTTCTTTTTGGCGAGAGCATCTGAGATGGTGGTGGAGATTGTGCTCCGACTTACTTTGAAAAACGTGGCTACGTCATGCGACTTTACGGGTTCGATGGCGACCGTGCCAAATACGCCGTTCAGAACTTCCCGCCTATCGGTGACCTTGATCTCATCCTCGACTGGGGCATTTCTGATATCTTCTTCAACCAGCTGAATGAGATCGTCTCTCTTGAGCTGAGAGTACTTGTGAGGCCGCGATTCTTTGCCAGCGCTTTGAGCTGCTTGTTGCTGAAGACTTCCTGGCGGGCAAATTTACGGGTGGTTTTCTCCTCGATGAGCTTCACCAAGGCCTCTTTGTTTTTCCTACTGACCCCCTTCAGACCCTCATCCTTAGCTATTTGGCGGAGGGTCTTCATGGCCTCTTTGACCACTATCTTACCCTCGACGGGGATGGGATCTTCCGTCTTGCTTGGTTGTCTATTATGCCTCCAGCAGAGACCGTTCTTCCCGGGCTTGCTCTTGCAGAACTGACCCTTCTTCCTCTTGAGTCGGGCGCTGCAGCTGGTTTTCTGTTCCCCTGGTTGAGGCTCAAATCGCTGGACTTGCGCTGATCCATCTGCACCAGGTTAGGGGCATTGCAGCACTGCTGCTTTTGGGGGTTGGGGTGCTATCTTCCAAATCTTCTTCATTCTCCAGAAAGAAATCCTGGAACCGATCAGAAATGAGACTTTCATAGAAAATTATTAATTATCCTATGAAAATTTGTATAATGAGACAGTGAAAGGAGAAAACCTCTGTATTTTATCTAAATTTACTTGTAGAAGTAAATGAATTAAATGCTGATTTTATGTTCTTCTTGAAGTAAAAATAATTAACCTAAGCTGGTGAAAAGTTTGTTTTTTTTCATGCAGTGGGATTCCTGACTGACAATAAAGCATGCTATGGATAAAGTAAGAGTTATAACTAAGTTTCTACATCCTACTCAAACGCCTGTTATGACAGCCGATCAGCCTCTGTTTTCGCCAAGCATATTCAATGGCAGTGGCCTGACTTGTATGGAGAAGAGAAATTTGTGATAATGTTTGGAGGTCTTCACATAGAAATCGCAGCATTGAAATTGTTGGGTAGGTTATTAAAGGGATCCAGATGGGTAGCTGCACTGGCAGAGGCTACAATTGCATCTTCATGTTCTGCCGAATCTTTCCTTACGGTCTCAAATGTTCCAAAGGCAAAGCGAGCCCATCCAATAACATCATTTTCTCTTTTTAAGTTGATGAAACAAGCCTTTCGAAACTCCGCGGAAAATCAGTCCAATTTAAAAAAAACAAAAAGGTTGTAGAAAAACGAATGTCCACAGTTTCAATTTTCGGGATTGATATTGAATTAGGAATTGCTTGTTCTCTCCTTCATACGGTCGTTTAGAGAGTCAGGTTTTCAAATTTACATTGAAGTCTTTCAGAATCGATTCCATATTTCTTTGCACTCGATCATCAAAATTATGCTAGATGGTTGCCAATTCATCTGTGAGACATGCTTTCCCTTAAGAAGAGTTATTCTTGTATATTTACAAAAAGGGTAATCTCACAATCAAGAAAACGAAAATAAGTTTTCCTGCATCGCAATCGACCAAGTCTACGAGCAAAACAATGCTGTTGTAAAAGTGGGGGCACAATAGGCTTCACAGAAGATCCGTTAGCTCTTCGAAGGTGGACAATAGCTGAACCAGAGATCAGAAGCTTTGGTTGACGAATTCTCAAGTGTTAGTGTGAAAGTCAAGAATTTACACATCGAGAAGGAACATTTGAAATGCAAAAACAACAATTTTTTTAAAATACTGGAAAGCTGAAAAAACATTAACCAGAATTACTGTTTATACTGAAATCCTATAAGAATGCACCGATCTTGAGATTTTGAGATTAATGTATCTATATTCAACGGTTAATATCATCTCTTTTTAGAGCACCGACCTTGATTTCAGAAAAAAATGGTTTCTCTAGGATTGCTGATGTAAAATGAAAGGAAGCAATATGTTGTAACTTCATTTGCCGAATCCACCAACAGTTTAAATATAGCAATGACATATTATATCGATAAAACTGCATTCATAATAAGACTAATAAACACGAATTGTTAGAATTAAATGCTTTTAAACTAATGATAAGTACACCTGGCTTCATCCCATGAAGTTTTTGCTGCAGCTTTAATTACTAAAAACTTCTTCCTATTACACTACTGGGGATGAGGATTAGGGCAAGGATAAAGAGTTAGTGTTAATGTTATTATGTCAGGGTTTGGGTTGGGGTTAGGTTAAGCCTTTGATAGGAACAGAGTTAAAATAAGGGTAAGAGATAGTTTTATTGATAGGTGTAGGATTAGTGATAAAGTATTCTTTCCTACTTAGTGTTAGTGTTATTGATAGACATTTACTTGGCTACAGTATGAAAATCGTTTTCGCTCGAAAATCGTTTTAAGGATAACCTCCATCTTATATACCCAAATGAACTCGAAATTAGCGAGACCACTGATACACCATCATCAGCATCATACCTGGACCTATACCTCTACATTGACAGCTCTGGGCGTCTGAAAACAAAACTTTACGACAAGCGTGATGATTTCGACTTTCCAATTCACTACTGTAAGAATACCCATTAATGTACCATGAAATGTACCCATTAAATTATGTCTATTAATTATGGTTACATTTAATGGTATAATTTTAATGGCTTTGTCCATTAAATTGATTTTGTTTACCATTAAAAAAGTTTAATATTAACCATTAAAAAAAGACATGAACTGGAAATAATGGCCATTAATTGTGACTATTAATTTTTTATTAATGGGCATGACTTATTAGGTAATGGCCATTAAATTAAATGGATATAATGGCCATTATGTTTTCTTAGATAGGGGTTAATGGGCATGAATTCTTTTACCAAAAGTTTAATGGGCATTAATTGTAACCATAATTAATAGCACCATTACTTTTTCGAGATATTTAATGGCCATTACTGTATTTTAAGGGGCATTAATTTTTTGTTTTGTTGTATTTCAATGGCCATTAAATTATCAATTAATTTTTGTAAGCCATGTTTTAATGGGCATTAAATTAACAATTAATTTTCTGTCTGGTGTATTTTAATGGGCATTAAAATGACAATTATTTTTTGTTTGATGACCATGAAAACCATAATGGGTACACAGAACAATTTAATGGCCATTAAGAACTTGAATTGAAAGTTTAATAGTTTAATGGCTATTAATATCGTAAATACCTGTTGTTTGTAATTTCAATGGCCATAATCTCTTAAATGGCATGATATTTTAAACAACTGACATTAACACATGTACTTGCCATATTGTAGACAAATTTAAATGCGCTTTATCCTTTGTTTATATCTTGTTGAAAATCAAAAATGCATCTACAGTATAGTCAAATCTGCATGAGTGGAGTCTTTTCAAATGAACAACTGCCTACAAAAGACTCTTACCAACAACATGTAACCTCCATATAAAGTGTATTTAAGGGTCATCATTATTTGTCTACCATTTTCCAAAGTGTGCAAAACAGACACTTTTGCAAACCCTCCACCCTCCCTTAAAGTGTACATCAACAATTTTCAAATACCAGGTATGAAAATAAATAATCATTTTTTTTTTTAGAATTTAATTATTGATACTGAGTTTTTCATATTGATTTCTTTTTTCTAGGTGTCTTTGCAGAAGTTGAAATATTATAATGGTTTTATCTAGTGTTTCAATAGATTTTTGTTAAATAAAAAGTATGCCTGATTGTAGTATTTACTTGATTAATGAAAGTAGTATGGTCATAAAAATTATACACATAAAATAAAAAAGAAATGAAACTGAACTCCATGGACACCCCGTAAAAATAAATGTGTGAACCCTTCCCAACTAAGCCTACAACTTCCTTTTCCAAAATACTCTGATAAACCCCCGAGATGGGCATATAAAAGTATGTTGAAATACTCAAAGGATACATGGCAATAGTCTCTGTTACTAAAGCTTTTAGCTTCTCCTTTAGCATCAACGACGGTTTTCCAACAATGCTTCAGGTGCCCCCATGTCAACTTGACATCTGCTTCTGGTTCTCTTTGCCAGGTGAATCCTTGAAACAATCGCTTTGTATTTCCTTGCAATTGTAGGGTCAAGAAAGAGACTTCTGTGTGATGTTTGTTGTTTGTTTTCGTATGATGTGACCAAGCCATACCCATTTTCTTACAATGTCAATTCTTCAATTGGATGTTGGTCACGGCAAATAAAGCATGATAAAAAGTTATTATCTGGTATTAAACTTGGTTCTGTAAGGTTAACTGTGTTTTCTCTTAAAATGGACAGCACACTGTACATGTCCTGACAGAGAACCTGAAAAATAAAAGTTTACACAAAGTACCGTGCTCATAAAAATAGGCATTCATACAGAAGAGGGAGAGAGAAGAACCTAAAGAAGGTGGTTGCAGGTAAATATTTGATTGGTAAATTTACAAATCTGACGTAAAAGACTGCGAAGTAAAGTGACCCGTGTCGTCATAATGTGATGATGTCTATTAAATATTAAAGGTAGATCGACAATTATTCCACTTGTATGAATTGTGCTATACAAATTGGGTGTGGAATTGACTCAATGTTATTGCCAAACATCTTTTTGTCTGCCTTTTTCATTGTGACATTATAATTTAATAAATTAAAAAAAAACAACAAAAAACATTTTGTAAGACATTGTAAATGACTCTATAAAATACATGATTTGACATGTTTTCAAAGCCTGATAAACTTGATAACAAAAAACGTATTTGTTTAATAAGAGAAAACATGTTTTAAGATTTTTATTAGACTTATCCATTGTCCCGCATTTTTAATGTTGGGTCCAGGTGTAAGTGTAAGATGACATTATCTGTATTTTTGCAACATACTCGAGACAGCATTATGTTTCACTATGGACAGAGATTTGACTTTGATCGCGTTTGGATAACCGCAATTTTTAATATGAATTAAAGGATGAATATTGATAACTATTCGTTTTAAAAATAAATAATTGCAACTGATAATTCAAAATAGTACAAAAGAAGGTAGGATATCAAAAAAAGTTTCGTGTCCAACTCGGGTCTGTTTTTAACTTTTTATAAACTCCGGAGTTTTAACGTTACCTATAAAAGAAAAGTAAATACTGAATGAAGAAAATGACTTGGGTCAAAATAATGTGACACACATCAAGTCTAGCAAGCCCTGAACACAACAGCGAGTTGTAATTTATCAAGGTCGAGGAGGAATCAAAATCAGAATAGGGTGCAACTGTCGTCAAGATCAGTCCGAGTGAAAAATCACCGAATGGTATTGATAATTTGATTCTCGTTCTTGTATATATTGATAAATGATTTATACTTATCTAAACATCATTTCTAAATGTTGGAATTGTCCCAAAACCTTCATTTTCAGCAAAAAATTGGCACACTTTGACTGCCTGTACTTGTCGTCTGGTTCACTGGAAATCACTTCCTTGTTGTTGTTGTAAATTCCCCCAACAACGGAGCAGAACCGTAATCGGTTTTCGCGTATTTGACTTAATTGTATATTGTATATTCAAATGGGTTTTGTTTTATTTTATTGATTATAAGATTGCGCAGTCGAAGTATTTTGACTGATTTGATGAAGGATTTACTGTGTTTTTTAGCTCACCTGGCCTAAAAGGCCATGTGAGCTTTTGCCATCACTTGGCGTCCGTCGTCTGTCGTCCGTCGTCCGTCGTCCGTCCGTCCGTCCTTCCGTCTGTCCACAATTACAAAAAAATCTTCTCCTCTGAAACTGTTCAGCCAATTTTTATGAAACTTTGGTGGGATGTTCCTTGGATGGTCCTCTTCCAAAATTGTGTCCGATGACCCCGCCCTCAAACCAAGATGGCCGCCAGGCTAAAAATAGAAAAAAGGGGGGATGAAATTTTAAAAATCTTCTCCTCTGAAACTACAAAGCCAATCTAAGCCAAACTTTCTTGAAATGATCCTTGGGTGGTCCGTTTTCAAAATTGTGTCCTATGACCCCGACCTCCGATCAATATGGCAGCAAGGCTTAAAATAGAAAAAAGGGGGGATGAATTTTGAAAATATTCTCCTCTGAAACTATCATTTGGATTGTAACCAAACTTTGCTAAAATGGTGCTGTGGTGGTCTCCTTCCAAAATTGTGTCCGGCATTACCGACCTCTGACCAAGATGGCCGCCACAGCCGATCAAAGTTTAACATAGAACCCTATGGGAATTCCGTTGATTTTTTTTCTGAAACTACTCACTCAGTTGGAACCAAACTTTGTTGGAATGGTCACCAGGTGGGTCTTTCGCAGAATGGTGTCAGATGACCCCTTCCGCCAATGTTGAAAATTGTTCCTTGACTGCTATTTTCAAAATGGCGACCTTAAAAAGGCGGGAAAATTCAACATTGTCCGATTTCAATGAAAATTTGTTTCCAAATAGAT